>SSNR01000035.1:1374983-1414139 GCA_006937965.1 Callopanchax toddi
CCCCCCCCCCCCCCCCCCCTGCAGAGAGCAGCCTTTTTAGATTTTCTTGGCTGAAGGTTCAGCTTGTTTCACTCTCCTTTGCTGGGACACATGTTTCTTACTGAGGCCTGACCCAGGAGTTCTGGGCCCTGTCACATCATATTTGGCTCAAGTGCGTCCCTGTAATGGGCTCCGTTACCTCTGAACCCGACTCACTGAGGCCAGTATGAATTAAAGGGATATTTGGGGTCATTTTGAAGTGCTGCTTTCATCTACAGTAATATCCATCGGTGACACTCGTGGCTTGTCAGATCAGGAAACACAAATCGGTGACAAGTTAACGGCAAATATTTTTTGGCTTTAAAAATAACTCTTGCTCACAAAACTTAACTTTAGTCAAAGTCAATGAGGGTTTGGTCCAATTGATCATGAAATGAAATTAAAACCAAAAACACATGGCTAACTAAAGACTAATACCCCTTAGCTTCTGATTATTAAAAACCTCATCCAGATATTTAAAAAAATTCCATCTGATTCAACTGCTTGTGTCAAATTTCTGCCACTGTTGAATCGAGGGCCACGCAAAACCACTGCATCGACCCCAAATGGCCCGTGGGCAGCACTTTGGACACCACTGATGTAGATTGTTTTGAGATATCAAGAGGAGCAGGAATGTTGAGTTAATATTTATTAACCAAACTTACGTAACTTGTGACTAATAAAGTTGTTTGCTTTCAGTGTCAGGTAGGTAAAATAAAAAGGATGGACTTTAATCTCGGATAGATCTAAAAACCTTTTGATAGCGTTTTGTCAAAGTGTTCTTGCTTCAGCAGACGGGTGTTTTAACACGTCCTGAAATTTTTTGTGGAAACACATTTTGCTGTATTTTTGTAGAAATGGGTCAATTTTCATGAAAAATATGATAAATTCTATTGATTTGTTGGCATTGTATTAATCCACCTTTATAATAAGTTGCTTTTTAGGTGAAAATATGTGTTTATTTGTCACCTGAACATGGTTTAAATTTGATTAGGCTTCAGCTTTCTGTGCTTTGGCTTGTCTTGGTTTATCTGCCGTAGAGTCTGCATGCTAGTTCCTCTCCTCTCAACATCATGACAAGAATTATGATGAAAAATGCCTCTTTCAACTCTGAGGTTTTACATATTGACAGAATAATGAACAATGATTTGACAAATTACTCTGCCATTATGTATAAAAACGAATAATGAACCTGAAATGACAACACCATAAAAACAAGGCTTTAAGGCTTTTTTCTCTGTAGCTTATCATACTTTACTGAGAAATGGAAAACATTCAAGACAGTTTCCAAGTTTTTGATGAGTTTGCATACCAGGAAACTCGTACAGAGGTCAGATGGTCTTATCTTCAGAAAAGTAGGGAAAAAGATTTAAAATATATATATACGGTATATATTAGAGATCTTGATGAAACATTCAACCTTTATTTTACCAGTGTTTGAGAACATGTTCTCATGTACAAACATGACCTAAACGAAAGGCCTCACAATAAAGTACAAAAAACATAAATACATATGAGCATATCCCACAGAGGTGGCCTGGGCACCTCACAGTCGTTATAGACACTAAAACTCTTTTGCTTTGCTATACTAAACTATTCTATGAGGTCCAGCGTGAGGCCATGTGTCCAACAGCTAAAGGTTTTGGCAACAACACAGATCCCAATAACAGCAAAAGACCATTAACATATATGCTAAAAAAGAAAATGAAAATCTATGTGCTGCAATGGTCCACTTTTTGCATGTTATTTGTGGACTTTAAAAGCTGTTTTTAATTCAGAAAAAAGGACTAAAGCATTTTTGTTAAAAAAAAATCTGCAAGAAATATGTAGGAAGATTTAGAAGATTGGTATAGGCCCTGGGTAGTCAACTAAATATGCCAAAGGTCTAGGTCGGCATACATGACCTGGTTCTTGGTCCAGGGGAAGAGGGTGTGCGAGTCACGCAGAACATGACCACGCCCTCTCCCCCTGGACTGAGTTCAGAACCATGCATGGTGCGGACCTGTTCAGGGGGAGGGGGCATTCTGGGTGCCGAGCGAGCAGCGAACCTGTGGTAGCTCCTCAGCAGCGCTCTCACGTCTCCGTGGACACGCCCCCTCCCCCTGGACCAAGGTCTGGGCCCTGAATTTGCTGCGCGGTCTGGACAGAACCAGCTCTGGGTCCTTATCCGGACTGCAGTCCGCCTGTTAGTGACCTCTGATATAGGCAATGTTGTATTTAAAACACATTTAGGACCATGTGTGGAATACTGCCCAACCCTAAGAGCAGTGAATCATATATGTTTGTTGTATTTAGCAGATGCTTATATCCTGTATATACAGTGTATGCAAAATATTTCTTTGCACACCTGACTCAGTATCTTTAAGGCTTTTAACACAATTAAAGTTTAGTTTTTGTTCTTTTAAAGAGTTTGCCATTGGGTCTTGAATGATAATGCTCAGTTGGGAGAGTGGCCGGTCTGGTAACCGGAGGGTCACCGGTTCGATCCCCAGCTCTGGCTGGGTTAGATTGTCGTGTCCTTGGGCAAGACACTTCACCCAACGTGACTGTGTGTGAATGTTGGTGGTGGTCAGAAGGGCCGATGGCGCAGAATGGCAGCCTCGCTTCTGTCAGTCTGCCCCAGGGCAGCTGTGGCTACAGATGTCTGTCATAGTTTACCACCACCAGTGAGAATGACTGTGTGAATGAATGATGCAACTCTGTAAAGCGTCTTTGAGTGACCTAAAAAACGCTATATAAAACTGATGCATTATTATAATGTGACACACTTTAACTTTTGAGCTGTTTAAACTTACAAAATATTGGCAAACTCTTCTTATCCTTATAACCTTTTTTAGCCCTTACTCAAATTATACATTAAAATCTGGGTATTTTTGTCTTCCTTCTTTGAATGTGTTTATCATTAGTCTAGGACTTACTGTTTTCCCTCAAGTTTCCTCAGAGTGCAAACTGTACACTCTCAAGCTCACAAAGAGTTTTATTACATCAAAGCTCATTTGTTTTCTCTTTAAATCTGGAAGTTAAGGGCCTTTTTAACTTGTCATATATCCTACCAAAGCATAACAGAAACATAAAAACATACATTTGTTACCACCAGAGCCTTTTACCTCTCACAGTTAAAGAATATTTTTGTTTGTTTTTTTTGTTTGTAAGTTTTTGCACAGCTGTTTAATCTCAGTTTCTATTGTGGCTTTGCATTTGTACCCAGTTCTCATAGATATATGACTACCATGGTGATCTTAACAATAAACTGAATACATTTATGTAGGTTGAAATTTGAATTTCAGGCAGCAGCTGCAATGGCACCCTTCAACAGTTCTTCATAAATGTTCTAGTTTTATGTATTCTTTCTCTGTCAGATCTAATCAGAAATGTGTTTATCCTCATGGGAAACCTTTTTGTTTTTGTTCTACAAAGTGTTACATTATGACAGTACATCACAGTACTCTGAACTGATGTGTTCTCTGTACGCCAACAATAAATTACGCCAACAATAAATAACTAATCAACTAAGTATGCACATTTGGCTGTTAGACAAATAAGTGGCTTTGATTTGGACTCAGAGTTTGACCTTTCAAAGGGCCATATGTAAACGTGAAGGTCAAGTCATTCTAATGTGACAATGTGAGGCGGGGCTGAGGTAATTCATTTACTCAGACGTGCTAACCTATTCTATTGTACCAGAGCCATTCTGGTGATTTCACATAGATGAAATACCTTTTTTCATTCACACTTGGCACAGACTGTTGGGGTTTTAGTTAAAAGGGTGGATAAATGAATTGCCTGATTGTACAATGTCACCTTGAATGAGTGTTGGCTAAAGGAGTAGCAGACAAAAACAGGACAAAGGTTCATCTCAAACACCATCACATCAATCCGATAAATAATAAAGAAGATGCTGGATATACAGAAAACAGTGGTGTAACAAAATGTTTGCCCTCTTCCTGATTTCCTATTTTTCTTTGTTTCTCACATTTAAATGTTTTACATCATCAAACTAATTTAAATATTAGACAAAGAGCATCAACATAAAACAGCCCCAGACCATCACACTAGCACCACCATGTCTGACTGCTGGGAAGATGGTGTTTTTATGAACTACAGAGTTAGTTTAACTTCTGATGGAACGGGACACACGTCTCAACAGTTGACAGAAAATTTTCCCATTAGACTTTGGGAGAAAAAGCATCCAAGCCATTTTGTCTTTTTTTTTTGTGCCCACAGTGCCGTATGTTAAGTCAAAGCTCATGTTTGACATTTAAAAACATTAAAACCTTTCTTTCCATCAAATATCAGGTCCCAACTGACTGTCATCATAAAACTTGTGACTGTTACTCAGTCTTCTCACACAATGTCTACACTTAGTCCCCGAGCCTTTTGAACACACTTGGTGACGCTATAGAGACCAATAATACAGCTGAGAGTGCCCTGCTAGAGCGTAAAGAGGCAGCATGGATGAAAAGTGGCCCTTAATGATCACAGATGGAGAACTGGTCATTTTTCTCCCATGTATCAGTGCCAGAACAATGGCACTTAAACCCACATTTTTAGTTTTGTGCTCTGATGTTTTTTCCTTCAGGTCAAGTCCCTGTTATTGTAGACGTGTTTCTAGCCCACTAAATTGAGTTATTTGGGTGAGAATGAAAAGTTAGAATCCTCAGAAAAGAGACTTGTGAGTCAATTCACATACAAGCAGCTGTTTGGCAAGTGTAAACAGAGCAGGAAATAAACGTTCTCTGATAAGAACATCAATACATACTTTCACTTCAGATAGCCTGTAAATTGTTTGCTGGTGTTTTAAAAGAAAACAACATTCCTCTCTGTTGACTCCCAGACCCTGGTAAAGGTTGAATCTCCTGCACTTCTTTAGCATTTTGTTTTGACATGAAAGCCAAATCAGTAATCAGGCTTTAATAACTAGGGGTGTCAAATTATGTTGTTAATTGCAATTAATTACAGTCACATTTAGCGCATTGTTTTTTAATTGCCTCGCCTCGCCTTCTTCTGCTTATCCGGGTCCGGGTCGCGGGGGCAGCATTCCAAGTCGGGCAGCCCAGGCCATCTTCTCCCCGACCAAGTCCAACAGCTCCTCAGCTGGGATGCCCAGGCGTTCCCAGGCCAAACTGAAGATGTATTTCCTCCAGCTTGTCCTAGGTCGACCCGGGGGCCTCCTGCCAGCAGGACATGCCCAGAACACCTCCCGAGGGAGGCGTCCAGGAGGCATCCTTACCAGATGCCTGAACCACCTCAACTGGCTCCTTTCGATATGGAGGAGCAACGGCTCTACTCCGAGTCTCTCCCGGATGTCCGTGTTTTTTTTAATTGCTTTAAATATATATATATCTTTACTGTTTCTGCATGCAGGCTTCCATTACAGTGATGTGTGTGTGCTGGGCTGGTCTGCTGGCGGTGTTTGTGCATCACTGAGCAGCACTGTGAGGCTCCTTAAAGCCCCCACTTTCAGGAAGTGATCATGTGCTCCATACGATACTGACATAACACACAGCTCCGCAACAGGAAGTGCAAACTAAAACGAGTAGCTCAGTTCATGGGCTGCATGACCAGAACGGTCCACAGTTACCACCACCAGTCCAGTGGTGCCATGGCCATTCCATGCATGGTGGAAGACATGGACGTAATTTGAGGGGGTGTAGGGGGGACATGTCCCCTGCACTTTTCTAAAGACAGCTTTGAACCCTGTAATTTTGACTGTCTAAAAACAATGTTCCACTTTATCAAAGTTCCAAGCTCCAACTATGGATTTTGCAGCTTGTTCTACTGTTTTTAAGAAAAAAAATTATTTGCTTTCATTTGACATCCAGGAAGTTGGACCTAAATCTGACCAGAGCTGCTCCCTTTGAGTTGGTTTCTTTTCCTTCATTATTATCAATGTTTTCTAAATTCTTCTTTAGGATTTCAGTTCTGTTTTTATGTTCTTTCATGTTTTTAATTTTATTTCCTCCTTTATTTTTCTTCACATATCCCCCTCTCTCTGTGTGTTTTAACTCAGTTTTTTTGAATCATACTTTAATTGTATTTAGTTTTGTTAATTAGGGGTTTTCTGTTTGTTTAGCTTACTACTGAATTCCTGATAGTTTTCTTTGTCAGCCGGGGAGTTTCCTTTTTCCTCTGAGGGGATTCAAGTTGACAAAAAGCATGTTGACTGCATGCCATGCCAGCTTGATAAAGTTATACCGACACACCTGCATGCAAACAGTCCCATATGGTACATATCTACATGTACTTACAGGCGTGGAAGTACACATGCACGCACACACACACACACACACACATTAGTGAGTGTGTACAGCACATTTGGCTTGCATTTCCTTGGCCACTTCTTCTGCAGAGGGGGGAGGAGTAGATTACAGTGTCTCATGAAGAGAAGAAAACTTCAAAGTTCTAAGTGTTTTTTTCATTAATGCTGATTAGGTTTTAGATTCCTTGTGAACGTAACAGTTCTGTGTGTGACCCTGGTCTGTTGGAGGCTGTAGGGGTTCAGGTTCTGACACTGCTGTCCCTCTGCTTTCTGTGTTCTGCTACTGGCGCTATCTGGGTTGTTGGCGAATCATCAGTCCTCAGATCATGAAGCATAAGAACATGATGTTGTTCCAACACAGCAGAGAGGTTTTAGAATAAGGAACATTCTGTCAGACAGAGTGAGAACAGACTAGAGGACCGTTTTTGATGTGACACACACCAAGCTTGATCACTGCTAGTGGTGTTTGTTCATGTAAGGTAGAAAAAACAAATTTGTTAATTGCTGACTACTTGTTAGCATGAATAGCACCTGTTAGCATAATGCAGCCATTGCTATGTCTATGTGCAGCAAAAATACTGTCTGTAAATTGGAGAAACCCCTGTCTGAAAATGTGACCGAAGCACGCATGCCTGGTGTTACTATAAATAACTGCATTGTTTATGCATTATGCTGCTGTTCATGGTTAAATGTTAATAAATCTGATGCTGTTCTGTATTTCTGTTGATCAAATGCTGTTAGTGCATTAGTTAATGTGCTTGTCATGTCACAGTCATGTTGTTAATGTAATTAAGGATATGCTACACTATCCCGCTGATAACAAATTAGCATAAACTGAATTAATTCTCTTTAGTTTTTGGCCTAAATGTTCTGTTGTATTTTTTCTTATAGCTTTTCTATGTCAGGGAATAATGTATACATTTTTTTAGTAACCTGCAAAGTAGTTAAAGGCATACTATGCAGGTTTTGCTTGTTTTTAGCACCCCCTAGTGTCTGTTTTAAATCACTGTTGTGAAAACGTTAGCATTGTCTTTGCTCAGAAGCACCTAAATCTAACTGTTGAAATGTCTCCTCAGCCTTCATTGCTTTCTACTGGAGCGGTTCATCACTCATTCAAAGAAACCAGTTGGGTTCAAGCAGGGAGAGGTGGGAAAAAAATGCAGGAATCATGAGCTAAAAACACTCTGGTGCTAGCATAACAATTAGCCACATTGGGTTAGCCTAACCTTCGTGAGATACCTGTGTAGCACCGGCAAAGGCGTTACTATCTCTGACTTCTGACCTCTGGTTCATCAATACAATAACTCATCTTTTTCCCAATAACTTGGATTAAAATGACTCTTTTATTATGTTGTAACCTGAATCAACATTCCTTCCAGGACCCGGTCGTGTCGGAAGACTCAGACGTTCTTTAGTTAATAATTAAACTCAAAGACTCTTTGATGTCTCATTCTAAAAAGACACTACCTTTAATCCACTGTCCAGAAATGTCTTAATATTAGTTCATTTTCTTCCAGTATTAATGAATGTTGATGTTGCATCAGTATTATTTCATGTTGCTACTTTTGCTAAAAGGTTAAAGCATATTAATAATCCATCTAAGTTCCTGGGTTTCCTTAATGACGAGAACCACGTGACTTGGTAACTCCTTCCCATTGGGCCACGCGTCCAAAAAGTTCCACTGTCAGACTTCCTGCTTGGAAGCTAGCAGTTCTCGTTCAGCCAGCAACTAGACGAGAAGCGACCGTCCCTCAGCTACACGGTACGCTCAGATGCCGACTGAACCGCTTGGGTACTAGCCCCAAACAGTCGAGGTTTCTCCGGCTAGATGCCAGACAACATCCGTCTGCTTCTGTTCACCTGCCATGGGGAAGAACATGCTTAGCCTCTTCCACCGCCGATCATGGAGCTGCTGACCGACTCATCAGACGCCTCCGTGCCTTGGGGGAACTTCACGTTCACCGGGGATAAGCCGAGGTTCGTCAGGGCGACCAACTCACCGACGAACCTCCACCGACCACGCCGAGGCGATCTTGCAGCGGTCTCCGCAGGTACCAACTCCGATCTGGTAAACCCGAGGCTCTTGATAAATAACACTCCTGTCAACTTAGTCTCAGCTCCCCTCCTAACTAGCTCAGACTCCCTAGAGATATTTAATATCTCACGGGCTCTCGTCATTAACTCTCAGCTTAATAACATCAGAAGAATCTCTTAAGATGCACCATCTACCTCATATCTGTCTGTTCGTTCAATCTGTTTCTTTAATAAAATAAGTGTAGTCTAAGTCTGCTTCTGGGTTATAACTTCCGAATATAACGTACGTAGGTCTTCCCTTTGAATCAAAAGAACCTAAGGTATCCTGCATAACCATTAGTTTAGTGAAGGTAGCTTTGCATCGCTCAGCATAAAACCAACAAAACTAAGCTAATAACCTTGCAGAAGTGTGTCCGTATTATAACGATAAAAACAGGTTATATTACGCTACACCTGACTTTGTGAGACTTCAGGGCACCGGACAGGAGACTCAGAAGTTGCAAACGTGGTATCCTGGACACAAGCAGCAGATGGGGCTGAGTGAGTTTTCATTAACCCTGTAAAGGGTTATATTAGCTCAAGAAAAGGATTTAAACATATGAAAAAGTTACATAGTGTGCCTTTAAAAATGTATGTTAATCGTGATAACATTATGATTGTGATTTCCCTGTGATGTCATATTATTTGCCATATTGCAGACCCATAGAATACAATAAAGATTAGGGATGCACCGAAATAAAAGTTCTTGGCTGAAACCGAAAATGAGGAAACCAAAAAATGAAACACTGAAAGAAATGATTACCGGTATGTCAATTATTAATTTAGAACCATAGCATTTATGGCTATGATTAAAATTGAGGCACTGCAATAAATCAATTACAAAACTATGAAAAGAATTGTGACAGGAGGGAAAAATACTGTCTGTAAAATGGAGAAACCCCTGTCTGAAAATGTGACAGCAGCACGCAGCAGCCACGACAGGGAGTGCTTTTGCAGCACCGCTCTCATAAACAAGCTCTCTTAATTCAAGTATTACATTCAGGATTAACTAGTGAATAAAATAGTGCACATTTTTTTTCAGGTTGTGGTAAATATGCAACTCAGTTGTTCAAGCTGGTCGATCCACAAGCGGACTTTAAATTGGGACATCAATATTATTATTAGAATATTATTTCATTAGTTTCATGTTTGTTCATGTTCTTAAAGTTTGGTTTTTAGTTTTTAATAAGTGTTTGAGTTGAAGGTAAAGTAGTCTGTGTGTAGAACTTTTGTTCACCCTCCAAAAAACAGCACTCTGGTTCGGGTCGGACTCGGGTCCAGTCAGGGCTGGACTGGGACCGAAAAACAGCCCTGGCGTTTAAGGTTGTGGCAGCCCAGCATGATCGTACAGGTGATGTTTGGTTTTTGTCCGGGGGGCTTTGAGGCTGTAAGTCGTGTTAAGTAGGGGTGCACCGATTGCAGTTTTCTGGCCGATCACCGATCTTTAGACAACCTTTCCTGCCGATCTCGATTTTTTTTTGCCGATCATGTATTTTTCATACTAGAAGCCAATTACTTTAATGTTTCCATTTGTAAACCATTAACAAAGCCCTTTTCTCAGGTCCTCCTTTAATAGTAGTTTCTGCCTGTAATTTTACTAAAACACTTGTTAAACCTCCTCTAATAAACATTTCCAGCATTAACTCTGTGCATTGTGTAAATAACTTCAACATAGTGCCTCTATACTGACTAACAGCAGAAATCATCCAGATTCTGCTGCTCATCTCTTCACCTTACAGGTTTTCTAATTGCGGCTGCGTGCCACCTGACTACTCGGCTCCCGTAGATTTTACTTATGGTGCATTTAATGCGCCTCGTAAAAACAAGGACATACCAGATAAACTATGGGATAATCTACCGATTAAACGCGGAGTCATTGCTGTTTGATCACGGCCACGGGACAGTTCTCCCCCGCGCCCCTCTAATGAGAGACACGCTGGAAAGATACGTTCTGCATTTAGCCTCAAGTTGTGTCCAATGCACGCTGAAGCTACCACCACCAGCGACGCTGTCCGCTCTCAGATCAGTGAGCTCCGTTTTTGCTTTTTCTGTCATACGGACTGCAACTATAGAGAAAGAGACGAGTGGAGAGCTGCACCAGCTCACTTTGTTGTAGTTTGAAGCGTTAGCAGCCGTGCTAGCAGCTGTTAGCTTTCATCTCGGGTACAACTTCTCTGAGGTTTAGCCTGGCGGGGGTCCGATGAAAGTCTAGCGGGCCGCCAGGCTTATAAAGCGCTGGGGGAAATCCTGATGTGTAGCACGGACGTGATGTATCGCGCGGAAGGGAGGGAGGCAGTCTGCACCTCCCGGGAACAGGAGAAAAAAGCTGATTTAAAAGCCTATAACCAAGATCGACGATCGCATGGGAATATGGTCGATTTACGATCCCCTCAAATTAACGTGATTGAGGCCGATCGATCGGTGCGCCGATCGATTGGTGCACCCCTAGTGTTAAGTGCGCGCATATGTCACTGTCTCTCGCAGCCATGCACCATACAGCGCTCTGCAGCGACAGATGCAAATTGAAAGGTCCTGCTCAGATCACAGGCTGTGGACGGCATGTTGCGGTCTGGACCGGCCCAAAATCACCAGCAGAGATCTCCTCTCAGAGGACAAAGCAGCTCCTGGAGTGACGTGAGAGGGGGACTTAGCGTAGGGGGAATGAAGTAAGAAGTAGCCGTGGGTGCGACTCACTCTGCGCCTGGCCTCACCACCTCCCCCAGGAGCGATTACTCCAGTCGATGCAGTCCGTTCAAGGTGAGGGCGAGTCCCAGCAAGTGCTGAGTGAGCAACAAACCCCGTAGCTCCTCTGTAAGCATGCACGTGTCCCGGCCCTCTCCCCCTGGACCTGAAACTGAATTCATTTCAAACTCTGATCATGGATTAACCCTAACCCTAGTTTCACCAAAACAACCCAGGCAATGTGAATGAACTGTGAATTTCAGTAGATTGGAGCTGTTTTCTGACAGCACCAATTCAATTAGGTATTCTCTGTTGTTGGATTATGTCAGCTTATCAGTCCTTTAGAATGTAGACACTATTTCTCCAAATAGAGGCCATGCAGGAATCAATATACAACGCCTCAGATGGTAATTATTAATATCTTTTACACAGAAACACACATTAAAATGGTCAAAACATCAGATAACTTCCTTACTAAAACACCAGAGCCCATACAAGCACAGATCAATGCACACAAATTGTGCTGAGGAAGTCCAAGTCTTACATCATCCTGTTGGACTGGACTCCTGATTGCCCCGGCTGCCAAGTGCAGACGTGAGCCTCCTCACACAACATGTCCTCAGCTGTCAAGGTTGGCCTGAAAACATTTCCCTACATAATGTTCAACCAGAGAGGTCTGTTTCGGGAAGTTGAAGTGTTGACATGAGACCTTGTTTTAAAAATTCTTTATGATAATATCAGGTCAGCACATAAACTGTCTTTAACACGTGTACAATTTTAACTTGTCCATATAAATTCCATCACACGGAGAATATTAAAAATGTCCTGATAAAATGAGTTTTAGATGCATCTTCTGACGAGTATCTCGAGTTTGCTTTCTTGTACAACATAATAACGTGGTTCTAGATGCATTTTTGTACATGATTTATATGATTTAAAATTTTAAACACAATGATTGCATGCACAAGCTAAAATTTACTGTGATTTTGTCTGCGTCTAGTTAACAACTTGAAAAAAGGTGCATTAACACTTTAATTTTGTTATCGTCTCAACAACGAAAACAGCACTGGTTCAAGTTATTTGGATTTGTTTTCATCAAAGTCTAGACAAAAACCCAAACATCACCCTCATACATGTATGAGAGGAGACCAGTTAGGATGTTCAGGAACAACCCAGGAACCACCAAGGCTAAAGCCCACCATGAACTGGAACCTTCTAGAATACTCGTATCTCTATGCACAGTGAAACTGGTTTTACCTCTCCATGGATTGAGAGGACCAAGAAAGAATCTACTTCAAAACAGAAACCTTCAATCTGGACTGAAATCCACAGCTGTCCACATGGATGAGCCAAATGTCTTCTGGAGAAAAGTTTTATGGATAGATGAGACAAAGATTGAGCTGTTTGGAGCAGTCAAGGCTTTCAGACCTAAGAGCACTGAACCTACTATCAAGCATGATGGTGGTAGCATCATGATGTGGTACAAAGTGGATAGACTAATGAAACAGGAGGACTACTTTAATCACCTGACATCACTGGAGGGACTAAACACCAGCTCTCCTCTGTAACCCTGAACGGGATTCAACGGATTTGGAAGGGAATGAGTTTCTCATGGTCCAGTGGTGTTCTCACACCCGACAGTCATAAATTATCCCTGCTCTGGTTGTCATTTCTTAAAACATTTGTCATATTTTACTTAATGCAACATTCCATCTCATTCACATACGATAAACTCTACATATAAATCAGTGGTTTTAACACAAACTGGCCTAAAGGGGTCAAAAGGTAACCCGACATGCTTTAACATGTAAAGACACAAAGATTTACACAACTGTTAAGATAATGTTTATGATGTGAAAACTACTCAGTAAGACCTTTTTTTTATTACTATCACCAGCATTAAACTCCTTGATCACACAAAAAGAACGGCTAATGATAAATGTTCTTTACGTAAATTAAAGGTGGTATTAATTTTTTGTTATTAATGACTGAGTTTAATCTAGTAGACAACATGTATGCAGAAATACTGTACAGTTTACTCCCTTATGAGCTGCTCCTGGAGTGCTCCTGGGTCTGGTCTCTATCAGCTTTCAACAATCCTCGAGCAGACGTGGGTTGAGCTGTACCATCCGCACTCTTACCATAAGCACGGCGCGTTTATAGACCTCTGGAGACTCTGTGTTATACTTTGGCCCGCTGCTTCATTTAGCAGACTTAATTATGATTTGTGGAGTTAATGTCTTTGGGGTCAACCGCATTCTCATTTATTGAGCGACCGTGGTTGGGGTTAATGTTGTCATTACCCCGGCACCGGTGGAATTTTCTGAGGCGACACTTAGAGTCTGATTTAAAGTGCCCATCGTTGACGTCACCTTTAGGAGAATGGTGTCCAGTGGAAGATGCTTTGAAAACATGATAAATAGTTGGAGGCTGATTTGGATGGGTTTTTTTTTTTTGCAACAGCAGACAAGACAAACTGTACACTTTTCACATTAACCATACAAAAACATTGGCTTAGCCCCTGAATTCACATCTGCGTTTCATTTCAGTGTGCCGTCTTTTCCTAACGCTAACGCACAATGGACTTACTCTTAGTTGAAGGTTACCTAATAGCTTAATAACTAGGAGTTATTTCTCCCGATTCCCATGAATCCTTAAAATAATGACTCATTGTTTAAAAAAAAAACTGCTTTTGTTCTAACGTCTGCTTCCCATACACTTCGATTACAGACACCCTCCCTATATCTGCTTTTATTGAAGAAACAGAGCATTCTTTGTTTTAGTAATTATCACTTGGACCAACATCACATTTCCAAAGCCTGGAGGTCACAACAACTTGCCCTTTGGGGTTGTGTTTTAATTGGCACTTTGGCCAGCTACTGTAGCTAATCACAAGGATTTATAGAGTGCATCATCACGAGCTAAAGGACAAGGAAACATTTGCTGGCACCCTGCTGCAGGTGTTGGAAACCTCTTTTCTTTCTTCCAGTCTTTGGTTTCCCTCCTCTGTTGGAGCTGCTGATGGACGACAGCTGGACTTGTTCTCCACTTGTTGGCTTAAAAATGAGGTTCTGTTGGTGGAACATAATGCTGGCTGCTCCGTTTTTTTTCTCCTCTCGTTGCCATTCGCCCCCTAGTCCGGAAAGTCCTCCACATAAAGCTTCTATAATTACTTTGATGTTTAAGGAGGGGGGCTTTACGACCTGCTGACGCATTCAATCACAGTCCAGCATGGCTCATGTAAAGGGCTCCTGTGTTTTGCATATTCCAAGTTCATGTCCAGCCCATATCCCTTCTCATGTTTCTGGTAATTGGGAGTTTTCACAGGGTCTTGAAGGAGAGAGGTAAAGAATAACGGATGGGGTCGGAACAGCATGGATGACGAGAAAAGAGGTCCTTGCTTTGTTAAAAGGGAAACTGTCAAAACTTCAGAAGCATGTACTACAAGAACCAGATGTTGTAACCCCTCAGCACACACTCAACCCCATCAACGTCACGGCTGCTGTACATAACCATAACGCTGGATTACATTTCACTAACAGAAGCACAGTTCTACTGGATGTTTGTACCGTCATACCTCTTTTTTGCTTTTTTGGTTAAAAACAGGAAGTCCTTATTAGATTCTGCCTTATCCAAAGATATTTATCTCCCCCCCACACCCCCCCTTCTCAGCCTCTTTGAATTTTCACCCGATCATGTCTTTGGTCTGGTTTGAGTGAACACAACAGCAGGTCAGAGCTAATGAGCTTGCTGTGAGCAGTGCCATGTATAGGCATTCACTCTGGCCGGTGCCAAATGCCAAACGCTGGGATACCTAGAGGTGGGGGTGCAAGGGACTGACTTCCTGTTGGACCCTTAAGGGGACTGATTTGTCTAAGAAATGTCAAAACAAAGTCTAGATCTTTTCCATCATAATTGTTTGAGTGATAAAAGAACTAGGTGAAGAAGTTTAATTAAATGTGAACACTTGCTCACCTTTTTCACTCTTCAAACCTTCTAAGTCCCCCCTTCCTCATGCACGACCCCCCTCTTTTAAATGTGTAACCTTTGGCTGGAGAGGTCAGCATTGTGTTCCTGCAGGATGACCTTTGGTAATGAGTAGGTAGGTGATCTGGAAGCAAGTTGTCTCCAACTCCTGGGAACTCAAACAGTGAGCATACGTAGGCACACAGGAACAGCTGCAGAGTTGTGTGCTCCTTCCTGCTCTTACTTTCTTTTGTCGTTTTACTGGAAAAACAGCGTTTTAAACAATAGTCAGGTCCTCCTGATGGATAGTCTTCAGGTCTCAGGGTACTAGTTTGTCTACTTGAGGGTCATCTCTGGGATAACACTGGAATTAGAGAGGGCTGTTCAGAGTAAACTGTACAGATAGGTTTGGTGTTGATCAAAGAATAAAATCCATGAAATGGTTCATGACTCGGACGTCTTTGTATCCACCCTGCGTGGATCGTGATTGGTGTGTATACGTCTGGATTTGATTCCCTGCAAGAAAGTGTCTGCAACGAGGTTTGGTTAGGCTGTGTTTAGTTTGTGATGTAGTTAAATCCATATTCTGATGTAAATCATCCCCTCATCACAAGACCATTGAACATATTTGGTTGTTAAAGCTTGCATTGGTCTGCTCTTCCATTTTCTGGCTCGTCACATTACAGCTTTCATGGCTGGAGATCTTCCATGTTGATATCTGGATGTTATTTGATACTGCCCTAATCTTTTTCTTTTCTTTCTAAAACCCTTCTGGTCCTGTTGCAATTTACCGTACATATCTGATGTGGAATCAAACAGCTGAAGTGGAGAGAAGAGCGGGTAGATGTTTCTTGGCTGTCGTCCATGTTTTACTAATACTTTTTCATAGCGTACTCCGTTACTCTTCTCTTGCTTTGACTCGAGTGCCTTTGAGAAAAGAGTATGATCTTTGTTGTTTGTTTAGCAACACTCTGTATGTCATTAGCATGTAAATATCATGGAGCAGTGGGAACTATCAGAGAGGGCTGGGTGCCACAATAATCACCGGCCTTGGCTCCTATTTTATTGTTTTATGAAGGCTGCTTGAGTTTGAGGAGATCTCTTCTGAAAGTACTATTTAATCTGGATGTTCCAGTCAGAATATTTTGTCCCAATTCTAATTGAATGATTTAAGACTAAATATTTACTGATGTCAGATTTCTGATATTTACTTTATTCTTTTTTTTTTGCATCACAGATTTGCAGATGTTATACCATAATATATGGAGCTATGCTGATTCTGGTTTGGGAGGGGCAATATGGGCTTAAAAATGTATCACGGTAACTTATTTATCACAATAATAATAAAAGTGACTACAACTTTTTTTTGCCAAAAATACATATAGCAGAGGGCAGTCCAGATTATGAAGAACAAAATACTACACTTAAATTTAAATGAACCTATTATTTATGTTACCTGTGCTCTAAAAACAACATAATGATTCCATTCAGCCATGATAATAAACAAATGCTGCATTTATTTATCCTGTTATGGAACTAGCTGTAAAATGAACAGCAAACATTACCATTACAGTCAAACTATTTATTAGTTCTTTTCAGGTTTAAACTAAATCTGACAATCTAGGAATTATTCAAACTAAATTACAGTTTACTTAAAGGTCAATAAAAATATCAAATGTAAACAGTAAAATACTCTTGTGCACACAAAATTTAATTAATTTTATTTATCTCAGAGAACTACTGTATAATTACAGGAAAACAAACAAAAACACTGATTAACTTGAAAATTATTCTAAAAACTAAAACTTCTACATAAAAGATCTGTTATAACTACAGTAAATTAGCACTTAGTGAGTTCATGGACAGAGAGAAATGTTAGTTTTTTTCATTGCTGCTTGGCAACGTTGTTTACAAACCAAAGTAAATGAAAAGGCAACTTTTTGAGTTTCAGATGAGCTAATCACAGATCAAGCTAATCATGTTGAATATTGGCTGATTCTGATCACCAGTTGATATTTTTCGATGCATCTCTAACCACCAGAACATTAAAGTAATTCTAATTAATGATTTTCTCAGAGGATCTGCAGGAATATGAGAGAAAATGAGCATATGTTATTCCTCCAATTTGACTATTTACTAGTATTGAAGCAGAGTATTTTCTCTTAAATTAACTTCAGCAAAAGTGAAACTGAGATTTTCAACATGTCTCTCATAATATTTTCATTGGTTGTTGGTCTCCATCAGCTCGCCTCCAGCTCCTGATAAACTGTTTTCTTCCTAGTTGAGCTAATACTTGGTACAGTATTGCAGCATGGCTCATGTAAAACCACAGACATTTTGTCAGCAGTAGAAATCAGGAGCTGTTTCTCCATACTGATACGGATCTAAGAAAACTGCCCTGATTGGACCCCTGTTTGACGCATAGGATCAGATTAGGACCTTTATGTTTTGTTTCTGACACACAAGAGCTTCAAGTAAGTCTTGTTCAAAGATGCCTTACTCCAAAACAAGCTGATTATTTGTCGATTTAATGTTTTATAGATGTTCAGGCAATCATTAAAATCATTCTTTTTTCCCAGTTTGATGCAGTCATTGGAAGACTAGTTTATTGGAAGCGTGTCCAAGTGTGTTTGCTACTTTTAGGGCTTTGATTGCAGATTATGGGTGACATGGTACCAAGTTAATAATCTCTCCTTGAAAGTTGAGAAAACAAAAAAAATCATTGACCTTAGAAAGCAAAAGGTGCAGCTTACAGCTTTATATATCAATTGGACAGATGCAGAGAAGGTCAAACCAAGGTCCTTGGAACCCACATTAGTGAAGACCTCACCAGGTCTCACCACATTCAACAGAGGCCTCAGCAGAGACTATATGTTTTAGGAAGACTGAGGAAATTTGTCATGGCAACCAAATTCCCAAGTATTTTTACAGAAGTACAGCAGAGAGTGTAATCAGCAGTACCATCACACTCACTCCACCGCAGTGATCAGGAAGACCTTCATCAATGACAAAACACACCCACATCGTATCCTCTTCACTTTCCTACCATCAGGAAGAAGCTTATAGGAGCAAGAACTAGGAGGCTCATCAGCAGCTGCTCTCCACAGACCATCAGACATCTAACATTTTCTGTACTTCCTTTCCGTATTCTATTCTTATGTTGGTGATGTAGGATGAGTAGAAATGGAAGCAGCACAGTGAGCCACTGTGTTTTTACTGTGATAATAAACTTATCACATATGAGACTTGCCTGTGGGACGCTGCTCAACCCAGAAACTGAGTGGTAATAAACCAGTTTTCAGTGCTGTCTTGTCTGTCTGGAAATGGCTTTCTCTCAAAGGAAATGAGTCTATGATACATTGACATTGCTCAAATTCCTCCCCTTGTGTCATCGCCGCTAAAGCAAATAACGGCTTAGGGGGAAGGATTTTACTACTGAATCAACAGATTGTTTGTGTCTTCACTGGCTCAAAGGGAACATTTTCAGAATAACTTAGAGGTTGGAACTGGGGTATCTTCTTTGAACCAGATGACTTCAGTTTTGGATCAAACTCCTTCTCTGATGTTTTTTTAGAACCTTAGTTTTATGTTTAAATATTTAAAGGAGGTTCGGCTTTGGGAGGGAGATTACAGGACTCCAATCCCCAAAGTTTGAGTGACTCGTTTGGAAATGAGAGCAGACTGTGACTCGAGCCATTGGATTAATTGGTGTATGCATGCTAGGTCTGGGCCTACCGCTGACCTGAGGTAGATGGGAAATGGATGTATGTGAATTAATTAGGGTCAGGCTGGGATCAACTCAGCATGGAAGGCTTTGTCACATGTTTGTGGTAAGCCAAATGGAACAAGTCTGAAGCATATAGTCCAAGAATAGAAGTCCAAACACTTTAATCCTAAAGCTGAGGTTGATCATTTTTACTCAACATACTGTGAGAACTATTTCTTCCCCTTCAAACCGTCGTCCACTGTTTTGAATAACTGAGGTCTGGATTTTGAACAGAGAAAGATCTTATGTGTTTTAAACTTGCTTCTTCTTTAAAGTAAATTCAACTTTTCTTCTTATTCAACAGAGACTTAATACCAAACATTTGACATGTTGGAAATATAAAGCCATGTTTTAAAATGTTGACACTGGGTCCTTAAATGCTTTTTTTTGTTTGTTTAGAATTGAAAAGTCTTATACTTTCAGAAGGCCTTAAAGGTCCCATATTATGCAAAATTCTCTTTTTAAAGATCTTTTAACAGTCATATCAGTCACAAAGACTGTGTCTGAGACCCAAAAGTGAGAAAATAATTTCATCGTTTTTACTTCTTTATTCTCATTTTTGGGAAATGTGTTTTGAGCTAATGCTAAAACGGGTGGTTTCAAAATCTTTCCCCTGCTGATGTCAAGAAGGGAAAAGACCGCTCTATAGGAAAGAGCCAATCACGAGCACCTTTGGCTACCTGAGCCCACTCCTGCCCTTTAAAAACCATGGGAGCGCACATCCTCACAAACGTTAGCAAACAGTCATGGTGAAGCTACGAGCAAAGCACAGCAGTTGCTTCGTAGATGGTTGCATCAATGAGCTCAAAAGTATTTTATTTACTCCCTTAATCTGAGACCTTGAAGACCCATCAACGCACGGAGAAGAGAGATGGGCGGGGCTTAGAGAAGCTCGGCTCTCCAACTGCCCCGCCCATTTGAAAGGAAAGTTTAGCTTCAGGAGGTTGGATGAGGGGGTGGAAGAACATGCTGCACTTAAAGTAAGGGTCAATTTGACCAATGCAGAGCTTTTACATGTTATTGAGATGTAAAAGAAATGATTCAGAGTGGATAGAAAGTGCAGAATATGAGGTCTTCATTATTCAGCTTTCTGCTATTTATACTAATCAGATCTCACAGCTCTGTCCAAAAACCATCAGGGCGTTTGTGATGCTTTTTTAAAAATTAATATATTAAAGTCTGGACTGGTACGTAGAGGTGAGTGAGAGAATTACCTGAGAACAATAGCTTGTCCTTCCATGTAGAGCTGAGTGGTCTGATGCTTCACCTCGACTTTTTGTCTCACTCTCTTCACTAATTGAGAACGCTGGTCTCCCTGTAAAGACTCATGACTACAGGAAGTAGAGAAAAATCTTTGTCCTCAGCATCCAATCTACTTAAAAAATATACAGTATGATGCTGAAGACGCTAGACGTAGTGATCATAGAAGTTAACTTGTCGTTTAACAAATACACAAAGGATAATTTATATATGTTAGAAGTTATCTGAATAAATTTTTTATATTTTTATAACTATAAACACAATTTCATGAATCATGTAGGTCTTAGATTTGAAGTCAGGTATTATATATGACTTACTGAAACCTGCAGAAATCCAGTTTAAAGTTGGTCCTGTATTTGGGATTTTTTGTAGCTAGATGTAAATATTTAGTCCTTTAATCCTAAAGTCTCTCTCAGTAGAATATTATCTGTTATTTGTTTTTCTGGTTTTAGCAGTTCTGTATTTTTTTAACCTTCACCCTGAGAGGTTGGGAGGTAAATTGAAGCCTTTTCTTAGTTAAAATGTCCCTCTGACCAGAGGTCATAGCTCTAAACGGACTAAAAATCCCTACTTCTTCACATCTGTCCTTATTGAATCCTGAAACTGTGGCTACCACCCTCTTCATCTTCCTCACATCGGCACACACCTCAGTAATTGGTGATGTGGACCATATATTAGGCTTGAATGGCCTTCTGTTCTGTAAAACCATTAGACACAGTCAAGGACGTATTATAACCTTGTTACTGGGCTACCTGTCCCTTCATGGTCCGCCCTCACAGGCTAAGGGTTTAACCTTCTAACCCTCTTTAGGTCTTTCAGACCTTTTTATCTCTTTGTATCTGTCAAATCAAAACCTAAAGCTTCAGGAAACAGGGTGAAGATGTGTTGTCGACTCGTGTGTAATCTTCACTATTGAGTGACCTGCTACAGCAGAGCTGTGACCTCTCGGCTAAAAAGGTTGTGTAGAAAAAGTGCAATTAGTGAACATGCCTGGTTTTGGTGTTGATTTTGTTTGTTTGAACTGCAGCCATCATTCATTGTCTACTGTATTTGTTGAATTTAAATGAAAACTAAGAAGTTTACATGTTTTACCAGTGTTATGAAAACATGCTTTTTGTGATGACAATGTTGTGGTAACTGCTTCAGATTGCTGGCATAGTCATGGACCTATAAGAATGACTGTGTTACCCAGAGAGATCCAGACTGTCTGAACCATGTCACACTGAAATGATTAGATCCACGACATATTCTCTAACTAACACTGCTTTGCAAATTTTCCTTTCCTAGCAGAGCAGAGTTTTAAATCTGAATTTTTAAGTATCTAGAAAAATTTGCTGGTTTGGGTAGAGATGCAGAGAATCTGTATTTTTATTTTTATTTTTTGCCGATACTGTTTTCTGGTTCTTGAACATCTCTGACCTGATGATAGAATTCTCATCAGCGTCGTAACTCTGCCTCAGTCGTCTGTTGATTCGCCCCAATTTTAATCCAGTGTCCGGTCGGCGTCGGCTTTACAAAATGCTGGCGCTCTCAGCTGTTGCGGTCCTGTAATGACCTCAAACTACTATCAGCACGTGCCACTGGTTAGATCCCGATTATAAGATGACCCCACATTTTTACGTTATTTTCAACTAAAAAACCTCATCTTATATTCTGAACAATACGGTAATTGGATGTTGTTCAGCTGAACACCATAAAGCTGAGTGCTAAGCTAAGAGCTGCTGTGCTGTTGAAGCAGTCTTGGTAGCATCACAGTCTCAGTCATATTTCTGATTTAAATAATACTTCTTGAAGAAAATCTCAGTTACTGAAGTATTTTTTCATTGTCCTTTCGCAGGGTTTCCAGTTTTTGGGAGGATTTAGTTGGTTTTGGACACATGAATACATGCTGAGTGTGGACCATTGTCATCCTACAGGTAAGACATGTGCTTCTTCACCAAACACACAATAGATACCTCAGCTTCTCTAATTACATGAAAACCCCCAAAGAAACTTCTGTTTGTTTAAACTAGAATCACACACTGTTCAATGGTACTTCATGTAATGACATTTTGTGAACATCTTTGAAAAGCTGTGGTCTGTTTCTCCAGCCACACCCAGGCCTGATTACTGTCACGTCTATGCTCAATCAGGAAATTCCTTAAATAGGGACAAAGTTGAGTAGACCAAAAGATCCTCAAAGGCCAGACATCATGCTGTGATTCAAGGAAAATCGGGAACAAATGAGAAACGAAGTCATTAAGGTCTCTCATCCTGGAAAAGGTTATAAAGCTATTTCTAAACCACATTGAGAACCTTTATCCACAAATAGTGAAGACGTGGAACAGTAGAGAACCTTCCCAGGAGTGGTCAGCCAACTAAAGTTACCCCAAGAGCTCAGAGACGACTCATTCAAGAGGTCACAAAAGACCTCAGGTGATGGCAGTGTGATGGTCTGGGCCTGTTTTGCTGCATCAGGACTAGGCTTGGGTGGTATCCAAATTTTGGTACCATCAAACTTCTTCCCTATTTTCCTGCGGTGTACAGTACTGCCCAGGCATTTTCTGTCATGGCTCTCACCATGAGCACTTACAGCTGATGTTCGGTTCAGACGGCTACGTTGTGGGTTGTCCTGGGGGGAGGGATATCCCGCTGTTGACTGAAGTGCTGTAAGCGTGCGTGAACACACCCGTACGAGTTCACACCGCAACAGGAAGTGCCGATTAAAACTAGCCGCACAGCTAGCGAGCAGCTCGACCATCCCGTCCCGGCCTGGACCAGCCCAGAGTTACCATCGGCTCACCAGCAGACCAGCCTTGATTGTGCATTTTTTCCATGACAGTATTGAAACTGTTGCTATTTTAAAACACTGGCTGTATACGGTATTACCATAATACCGCCCAAGCCTACTCAGGACCATGAATAATTTTTGTCTACTAAATTGAAATACAAATTTAAATAATAGCAGAGTTATTGGTTTGGGGTGTTCTGTAGTTTTTGGTCATGAAATCTTTTCTGTCTTTGCCTCAGAGCAACAGCTGTTTGGCATTGAGGAGTAAAACCTATGGAGCTTTGGACTTTAGGTTCCATGCGGAGTTGATTTTGATATTTTTATTTGATTCCTCTGAAATAAGATCAATGTTCTGTTTTTTAACAAATTTTTAGCTGAGCTTGCCAGTTAATGATTCAGAGGTAGCATCACTCAGATGCTGTATGTTTTGAATCACAGAGTTGGATGATCAAATTATGAACATAACGTGAGCTGAAGTTTGAAATATAATAAAAGTCTTATGCTGTATTGAGCTGCTTTCATTTCTTTTGTGAGTTTTCTTTGAACAATTTCACAATAACGCAGAGGTTAAAGCAGGCTTTCTTGTATATAATTTCCTTCTGTAAAGTTAGACACTTATTTGGGTTTTACTGTCTTGACATCGTCACACGGACGACCTTTGAAAGCCCTTCATTATGATCCCAAAGTAAAGTCCCTCCACCTCTGCTTTACATCCTTTCATCAGCGCCCCTTAATCACAAGCAGCCTAATAAAGAAAACATGCAGGGAGTCAAGAAGTAGAGCAGCTGTCTCTGGCCTTTTCACCGTGCCTAGCGAGTCCAGACAGGTCTGCTGTAAAAGGTGAGGGTGTTTGTTCTTCACCTCGCTACAGCTGGGTCAGCGAGGTGAAGGTTTCTACCTCCAGTCAATATTTTCTATAAAAGGAAGAGAAAATATCTCTTATCTACTTTTATTTTACAAATTTTTAAATTGGATTCTGTCTGTAATTTTTAGTTACAAGCTGTGACCAAATTGAGGAAAAGTCTTACTTTAATGAATTTGGTGAAAGATTGGTGAGTTTGAACCTGATAGTAGAGTAGAATATCACAGTACGCCAACACAAAATACAAGTTTAATGATCAACCTTATCAAGTGGTGGTGCTATACAGCTAAATGTTCCTCTTTACCTTCAATAGGTGCATTTTAATTTTAACCAAAATGCTTCACTTCATTAAATTCAACCCTTTTAACAGAATCTAATGTTTTCAGGTAAAAAACATGAAAAAAAAATCAAACTATTGATAAAAAGAATTCAAAAAGACTTTAAAATATGTAGCTTTGGGTAATAAAGGACTTGTGCATCTTTCAACAGACTCGGTTTATATTTTCATACAAAACAAAGAGTTAAACTCCTGAGAAGTATTAAGATAAAAAGGAAAACGGGTCAAATTATGTAGCTTTAGATGAGAATCCTCACTGATTCTCTAAAAATCAACATTACTCTTTGGGGAAAAAAACCTTCATTAATAGCAGTTTTAACCCAATATAAATTAAACAAAAGTAAATTTCTGATTCAAGTACACTACATGTACTTGAGCAGCACTCACTTCACCCTGAGGTAAAACACTGGCATCATTAGGAATGTGAATAGATAACGTTCCATTATTTTTTCCTAACATTTTTAGCCCAGGCAATAGACCCACTGGAAACAGGTCCATGACCGATCTTTGGGCCATGACCCACCTGTTGAGAATCACTGCTTTAAAACATAAAATGATTTACAGACTCTTCTCAGAGCTGGAGCAGGCCAGAGTTTGGTCCACACACCTCATTCCTTCACACTGGCTGCCAGATCCTGTTAAAGTGAGACGAGCACAGATTGGATGTTTGTGCGTCAGTGCATAAAACGGCTGCACTTGTGCATCTCACACCGTGTCTCTGTGAGCAAGTGGCATATTCCTTTGAAGGTTGAAATAACTAAAAGTCTAGGAAAGTCTAAAGCAGGCATTTCTAAAGTGTGGCCTTAGAGTGATTCTTTATGGCCTCGGCTGCATTTCAAGTAGGTCAGTACTCTTAAATATGTCTGTGTTCAGATTTGAACTTGTGTGAGGCCTAACAACAAAGAATACAGATGGTAGATGGTTTGGTAAATCGGATCAAAAACCCTCACTGACTCCTAAAACAGAGACATGTGAGCACCATTTGTAAAACTTGACTAAATGAAGCAAACAGTACAGGAGTGACCCTCGTGCTGGTTTTGTTGCTGATAATGGACTCAATGGAACTAGGAAACAATCGACCCATTAAAACATATTAACCCTTTTATGTCTCATATCTACAAAGAATTACAGATCCTTTATTACACAAAACTAAGACTTTGTTCTGTTTATATAAATGTTACATTTATATTGTATTTTTGAGCAGTCGGAATAAAAAAAATCACAAACTGATTTGTGCATTTTTTTAATCCTTGTGCTGTCTTAGGGGGTCAAATTGCTTTGAATAATACTTTACTGTCTACTGAATTGATACATTTGTAACCAGTGTTCCAGCTGTGATTGTTTTAAACTTAAACCTTCATTGACATTCATTCAGTGAGAATACTGTTGTTATTGTGAGAAATGGTTTTGGGTGAATGAGTTTCACTTCAGTTTTTACCTCAACATCTGTAGAATTGACTGAATTATAGACTTTTCTGTGTTAGCTAAAATGAATTGACTTTATAAGTTGTAGATAATACAACCAGTGATTCATTTCTAAGTGTTTTGTTAAAATCCATCTAGTGGTTCAGGAGATATTTTGCAAACGGACAAAAAGACAATAATGTTACTGCATTTACTGCTGTTTGCTTTTTAGCAGCAGGTGAAAAACAGTTCACACAAGTTTACATATCTGGCAAAGAACTCAATAAAAACAATACAAATAAGACATATTACACTTTTTATTTATTGCCGTTATTTGTGAATATTCATGAACCAAAATGTAAAATATGACAAACGAGGTAGATGCTCTCTGATTGGACGAAAACATGACGAACGTCCATAAAGGATATCTGTATTAGATGAGCAGATAAAGATCAGCCTATGCTGTTTTTGCTTTCTGCTATCCCTATCTTTAAATGTGTCTGGGAACATTTAACTGTTGTCATGGCAACTCGAATCCCCGGTTAAATGAATCCATTAAGGTAGTGAAATCTGTCCCTAAATTATTCCCGAATTAATGGATTGAAGGTTGAAACACGGTGAAAGATGGAGGAAAAGCAACCATGAGAGGTTTTCTGATTACAGTTAATGATTCTCAGCTCTTTGCAGTGATTCAGCCTGTTACCGGTGACCCACCCCCCACCCCCACCCCCTTGCGTTTTGATGGCAGCTGTGTTGTTCGTCTCGTGCCTGGGAACCCTTGATTACTGGGATGACTGTACATTCGGGCCTAGCCTGGCTCATTGTGTCTCCCTCAGCCAGCACGCACACAAACCAGACTTCTTCACTTTGATCATGGAGTGTTGTTAGGGACTGTTGCTCCGTCTCCTGCTGCCTCAGGTGATCCACCAGCCTTTATTAGCCTAATGAATGGTTCGGGGATGTTTATGCCTTACCGTCGGTCTGTCTGAAGACGCCTGCGGCAGCCAGCTCACGTCCAGTAATCACAGAACACCGCTTCATTAGAACACTCAGCTGTGATCACTGCCGATGATCTGTTCATTAAACTTTATGTTTTGTTGATTTTAATAATCTGTTGTGTTTCTTAATATTTTATTAAATTTGGAAAGTATTAGAGAAACTGCGCCCCTGGAGATAATAGGAAACAGGTGTGGTGAAATGACATCAGCTCATTTAGAAGTAGCGCTGTAGCCAAAATATGAATTTAAAACCGTCTACGATGTGATTTATGATCGACCTTGCCCTGTGTAATGAAAACACATATTAATACTGAGAGGTAATAAATGTGAAGAGAAATGGCTTGTTGTTTGGACTGTTAAATAAAGTCCTAGTGAGCGATCAATAGCAGATGTCTTGGTTTTGTTGACTGTCATTGGGACTGGGGTTTTACTTCAGCTGGCAGAGAGTTGATTAAGTCTTAAAAACAAGTTTGTATATGTTTTGCATCACTGTTTTGTAGGTTTTCAAACTCTCATGGGTGACAGAACTTTGCTCATGACATGTCAAATCAAAAGTCTGCATGAGGCTTTTACTCACAGAGTCCTCTGATCAGCTGAGCTCACACAGTCGTCCCGTCCCCTCCCACAGAACGTCATCGCCATGATGCGCCAGCTTCGGACATGTCACTCCATAACTCCATATGTCCTCATTGTCCTGGCTGCCTGACAGTTTGACGCCTCTCCTGCATTGACCACCATTATCTTAGAATTAGCGTCGTAACTCTGCCTCAGTCGTCTGTTAACTCGACACTTTTAATCCAGTCTGCTCCGGTCGGTGCAGACTTTACAAAACACTGGCGCCCTTTGCTGTTGCGGTCGTGTAATGACCCCAAACAACTATCAGCATGTGTCACTGGTTATACCTTGATTGTAAGACAACACATTTTTTTTTTTTCAATGAAAAAACTAATTTGGGTCGATACGGTAGTTTTCTATTATCATGTTTATAAATGGTTCACAAGTTATTTTGAAATCCCACAATTTCTAATAAACAAATACAACTGAAAAATAATTCCTCTTCAGAATATTAAATATAAAAGCTAAACATAGCATACATGGAGAAAAGTAATGTAATATGAGTTAAAATTATTTGTTTTCATTATGTCATTTATTTAGAATTATAGCAATTATTGTAAAGTCCAACAAGCAATATTTGATGTCACTTGTCTTTGCAGTTTTAAATCTGTAGGTCAGAAGCTGAAAGTTTGGGAACCATTGTTTTAGCTCATTGCTGCATCTTAGAAGTACCCTGGGTATGGTGTGGTTGTTGTGTGGGCATATGTGGAAGGATTGTCATGGTAACTTATGCTGATAATGTGATGAGGGCATAAGGTCAGGTTTGGTTTAGGGAATCATATTTAGTAGGTAATCAGAGGAATATCAGCCATCCGCTGCCCCAATTGATTAGCATTGGTCATACAAAAGCCTATCAACAGGATACAGACATTCATGGTGTCCAGAATTTAAAAGCGGTTGTTAATGTCGTTAGAAGCCAATGTGACTCACCAGTAGGTGGAAATGTTTCAATTTTCCACCGATTGGATAAAATAAGCAGTAAAAGTGTTATATAAATATGTGTGTTATATATATAAAACTTTATTTTTATTTTAGTTGTGTAGGAAACTGCAGCTAAACAGAGAGTTTCTTAACTCAGGTCTGACTTGATTTCGCCCTCAGAAAAAATGCTTTTGGGTTTCTTTTGTAAAGAGTTGGATTAGTGGGGAGATGACGCCTGGAGGGACATGTGTATTCATAACACCAGTGCGTCTTTTTTTTGGTCTGCATTGTGTGCCGTCGTGGATCTTCTTTGCTCCATTGTTCTGTGAGTTCCGCTGGTGGTCCCTCATGTAAACAGCCCTCAAAGAAGGCTCTTCCTCACTCTCCTTTTCTAAAGTGCTCTCCTCTTCCTCCAGGCCTGTGTTTCTTTCTGTGGTCACCCTCTTGACTGTCTGCCTGTTTCTGTGTGTCTATTATGCAGCCCCTCTCGGCATCCTCATCACACACCCACATGCACACACAAACATCCCACTGTCCCATCGCCCAGCTAATCGCGCATTGGACTTTTGGGTGTCAGTGGGGAAGGAAGGACCCTGCTGGCTTGTCAGCGTTTCTGACCCCTTTGTCACAAAGGGTCTCTCTCTCCTCCCACTCATTTCTCTGCCAAGCTGGGAAGAGTAAATATTTATCAGCCCCCATGACAAAGAGCCAGCTTGGGGGGGGGGGAGGCTGAAGCAAGGCTTGTTGGTGAGGCTGGTGTTAGTCTGGACCTAAAGATGGCTTATGGGATAGAGAGGACAGAGCCCCTGAATGTTCTGACATTTTGAGCTTGAAGGACTCCTAAACCAGGGGCCTCATGTAAAATAAAAGTGGTTTACTCCTTTTACCACACAAATCCTCAGATGTATCAGTAATGAAATGACTGGAAATGTGTACAACCCCAAGGCTGCCATGTGCATGTTTCTCCAGTTATTGGTCTGTTGGTGACACAGATGCTTAAATTTGGATTGTCAAATTACAGAATTAAAAACTGCCATCATCGACCTACTGTGGAACATGGAGGAGGCTTGGTTCTGTTCTGGACCTGATTTACTGCATCTAGCGCAGGAAGTCTAGAATCTGTTCAGGGTCCAATGAAACCTCAAGACTATCAAGTCATTCTGGAGCTGAATGTGCTGCTCAGGGTCAGAAAGCTTTGGTCTCAGTCATAGGTCCTCCAACAGAATAATGACGCAAAACTCTCAGCTAAAATGAATCGGAACCAAACATTCTGTAGTGGCCTTTTATGATTCCTGATCTAGATCTGTGGAAGGAGCTGAAACATCTGGAGGAGGAACCTTTGAGACCTGGCTGAGACAGCTGCAGCTGTTTGATCAGAAGATCTGTGGACAGGTGAAAAGTTTCACTGAGAGTTAACAAAAATAATCAATCCCAGACACGCTTTATCTAGCTCTAATATGTAGCATTTTACATGCTTTTGCACGACATCATCAAAGCACCATTGTCATTTATTGCATAGCATAGCTGTACAGAGATGGAATGCAGCCATGTTGTGTAATTATAAACAAACACCTGCAAAGTGACTACAGAGGGTATTAAATGCAGGTGCTTTGTTCATTTAGGATTATTAATCAGTCAAACATTTCCTGTGCTTTAAACATGTGACATTAATAGAATGTCTTAACATGGAACTTTAATAAAATGTGGTCAGCACAGTCAGAACTGTTTTGCTGAGTGATTCAGTTTGAGGTCAGACTGGTGTAACGCTTCATGACAGGCTCACCACTTTCCTTACATGAAAACAGAATCTGTCTGACGGTATCAGCTACATGTTTATGAGACGCCAGACCAACATTCTCTGGCTTGAAAACTTTCTTTGGTAGAAATTTGTGGCTCAGTGTTTAGAGGCTTTTGTTTTAGCTTGGTCCTATTAAAAATCAAATGTCCTTTTCCAGTAGAAGTAGATGTACATTTTTGAAAAATATGGAAGTTCAGTCACTGTAATAAAAAACCTGCAACTCTCCACCAGTTGCATGGTTTTAGGTATTGGGGTAATAATGATCAGGTCTTTGCCAGGTTCTAAAATGAATAAAAAGATGCGGGTCGCGGGCTGCCTATTGAGTACCCCTGGTATAGATCCACTATAAAAGCAGGTCTGGAGCATACAGGCGTGTGTTAACAAGAGGAGGATCGACATCAGCAATAACCTTTCAGAAGCAACAGTTGCTGCACGTTACTCTGAGACGCGTCAAAGGTAATTTCTAAACCATTTGGAGTTTGTCATTCTTCAGAAAGAAAGATTAAAGATTACAACATTTAAGACAGCTGATGATCATCACAGAAGTCCCAGGAAATTTACCCCAAGGTCAGAGGTCAGTGCTCAGAAAGATGACAAAAAACCCAAGAGCTTCATCTCAGACTCAACAGGCCTCTGTTAGCAGGTTAAAGGTCAAAGTTCATGACAGGATAATTAGAAATAAACTGAACGGGTTTAGTTTCTTTAGAGGGGCTGCAGGAGAAAACCTGTTCTCTTTAAAACAACATGGAAGCTCAGCTTAGGTTAGTAAAGTTTCATCTGAAAGAACCTAAAGACTTCTTTAACTATTTGACAGTTCAGAGGTGTTCATTATTGCGTGTAGAATAAAATGTTTTCAGTTTGTTTTTCCCCCCTAAAACAAGTAAATGTGATTTGTGGTGCCAATATAAGCTTTTCATTGGTTTGAATGTCAGAGATAGAGAAAAGGTTGAAAACCTTTAGTGAACACGATAAAACAAAAAATTAGTTCAGTGGAATCTAAAACTTTATAACACAAAAAGAGAAGGTGGTCTAAATAAAAAACCAAAACATGAAGTTAAACTTAGCTTGGTGTTGTTTGCGTGTTGGTAAAAACACCAACATGACAAATCAGGCCTAAACATCTGGTGGTTTTGTTTTGCTGTCAGGTTAAAGGTTTGCAGGTCCATATCGGAAAGATTACAGATATTAAGTATAATTTTAGCACAACCATAATTGCCATGTAGTATAATGGTCTTGGCTCTTGGTGAAAGAAATTTAGGCAGGAAAATGTGAGAAACATGATTAAGAGCATGTTTAGCGGATGTGTTTCTGTCCAAGGATCCTGGAAGTGTGTTAATTGTTCTGTGTTCAGTGAGGAAATAATTCATCCAGCATCTAACCTGGACATGGGCACCCCAATTCTACAGTGTGTGTGGAGTAAACGGCTCGGAATAATGCAGATTTTGGGATATAATTTGTGTCAAAAAGATCAACCAAAAAATACAGTCACTCATAAAATATACCCAAATAAAGTAACCAAAAAGAACATTTCAGAAGCAAAAGTATAAAATTCAAAAGTAAAAATATCAATCTAAAAACAAATTAAATCCTAAGTAAATATTTATATTTATAAACAAAATACTTTTTTTAACTTCCTAACAATTCATATTTTATTTCTTTGACACCTTTTTGGTTCTCACTTAATTCTGCATTACCCAGAAAATTTAGGCTTTTATTCTGAAAGGCATGTTTTGGTTCTACTGCACCTCAGTTTTTGCCTGGCAAGCCAGACTATATATTCACATACATAGTCAGGCCACGATCCATTGAAACAACTCATTCAAAGAGGCGGGATCAACGGTTGTCAATCACTCTGTCTTCACATGCGACTGGATAGCGCTAGGACCAATCAGAGCCGTTTAGCAACAACCGGAACCAGATGGTAAACTAAACTGTTACTGTATCCAATCCGTCTTCCGTCTCCCTGTTGTGTAGAAAATGATGTAATAACTGTCTCTGTGAAACACGTGATCACTGAGCAACATGAGGTCACCTGGTTTAAATAAAGTCTTGACTCTTTTCATTTTGCCCTAAGATTTTTTTTGTATTTGAATTATTTGCTTAGCTTGATGAATCATTTCCCTAAAAAAGCCTCTAATTTCAAGGTGTTTTCACTATACACCCATTGTGAGACTCTGCAGGACTTGGATCATCACCCGCCCCAGATTTACAGATTTGACGTACCTCTTGTCCTCCCTTTATTATGACTTTTGGGGCCTGTTGACCTGAAGCATGATGTAATTCCATAAGCCTGTCACCAATAATTTCCTTCTCATTTTTAATGACGCTGAGATTAATGCCAGACCAACACTGGGCCCCCCTCATTTACAGGGTGTGTATCACCCACCCCACTATTGCTTATATAGCTTATAAATATTTATGGTCATATACAGTCTGCTAATAAAGTCTGCACTGGTGGAAAAACTTTTCCACAGGATTTATTTTTTGCGTTATTGGTTCTCACTGCTGCCCAGCTTTCTTGTGCCAAAAAGCTGAATGCAGCATTAGAGTCACAATATTAATAACTTTATTTTTCAGGTGCTCTGTCCATCAGCGTGCACTGGGGTGGTTTGAAGCTAACTGTGGATCTTCTGCGATGAGTGTTAGCTCCTCTAAATCTGAGGTCATTATTCTCAGCTAGAAAAAGATGGAAGGCTCACTCAGGGTTGAGTTTTAGCCTTAAGTGGAGGAGTTCAGGTAACTTGGTGTCTTATTGAAGAGTGCTGACAGGATGCAGGAGAGATGGAAAGACCTGTTTTTGATGCAGATCTGTTTTTTTTTTTCTGCAGAAATAAATGTTTTTCTTTGGTTTGCAACTGAGTGTGAAGTAGCTGGGATGAGGATCGGCACCTCCAGATATGAGGCCATGGTTCTTGACTGGAAATAGGTGGATTGCCAATTCCTATGTCAAGCGGAGAAGTTTAAGCATCTCAGTATTTTGTTCTTGAGTGAGGGGAAAAAGGCAGCAGGAGAATGACGGACAGATCAGAGCAGTGTCTGCAGTGATGTGAACACTGAAATGGTCTCTGGTGGTGAAGAGGGAGCTGAGCCTGAAAGCAAGGTGCTGAATTTACCAGTTGATCTATGTTCTAGTCCTCACATAAGCTATGGGTAATGACTGATGTAGTGACGGAGTAATAGCTGCTCCTCCTTGTCAAGAGGAGCCAGCTGAGGTGGTTTGGGTATCTGGTCAGGATGCCTTCTGGACACCTCCCTGGGCAGTTGTTTCAGGCATGTCCTGCCGAGTCGACCCAGGACACATAGGGGGTTACATCTCTAGGCTGGCCTGGGAACGCTTTGGGGTTCCACCAGAGCTGGTGAAAGTGGCTGAGGAGTAGACAGTCCGGGCTTCCCTACTGGGGATGCTGCACCTGCAACCCAGACCCAGATAAACAGCAGATGGTAAGAGGAGGTGAGGCAAGTCTTTAGTCTGTCGCTATAAAAAAAGAAGCTGAGATGAGATACAAGGTAAAGCTCTCGATTTACTGGCCTGTCTACATTCCAACCCTCACCTATGGTCATGAGATCTGATCGTAACAGAATGGAATCCTGAATAAAAGCAGCTGAAATGATCTTCCTTTGTAGGTTAGTCAGGCTCAGCCTTAGAGATATGGTGAGGACCTCCATCATCTGAGGGAAGCTCGGAGTACAGCCACTGCTTCTCCTCATCAAAAGGATTGGGGTGTCTGATTAGGTTGCCTCCTGGTTACCTCCCTCTGAAGGTTTTCAAGGCATGCCCCACTGGGAGGAGAGACCATGTTAGTTGTAGACTGTGGCATGCTGGGGTCACATTTAAGACCTAGCGGATCAAAAAGAATAACTTTTTCTGCATTTTTGACACGAATTCAAACTCCTCCCAGTGTGAGTTGGATTCCACCAGAGCTGCTCTTTGTTTCTGTCTAGTTTTTTAATAGTCTAAGCATGTCTGCAACAGCTGCAGCTTAGACATCACATGAGCTTAAATAGATATATAGTTGAATGTCATCCGCATAAAGATTTCTTTGAAAGAGCTCAGGATTTGCTTAAGAGGGAGCAGTTAGAGAAGGAACAGCAGAGACTCAATACAGAACCTTGTGTGACTCCGTGGGTGAGGGAGGTGGAATTGGAAACAGCCACAGAGGAATAACGCTCGGATAGATATGAGGAGAACCACTCCAGCTTAGATAGGCCTACCCAGTGTCTCAGCCTGTCAAGTAACGGGTAACGGTCACTGGTGTGGAAGGCTGCAGTCAGGTCCAGCAGAACCAGAACAGAACATTCTCCTCTATCATTGTAAGTCAAAATGTCACTGGAGACTCTGAAAAGAGCTGCTTCAATAGAATGAGCTCTACAGAAACCTGACTGAAAACTATCAGAGATGGTGTGTTTGTCCAGATCTGCTGTGAGCTGATTGGCCACAACCTTTTCCAGGATCTTGGAAGTAAACGGTAACCTAGAGGTCTGTTTGCTAAAGAAAGAAGGGTTGAGATCTGGTTTCTTTAGAAGTGTTACAGCATTTTTAAAGTAGGCAGGGCATTGATCAGAAGCTAGTGGAGCACTGAATGAATGACTTTTTATCCACAAAAAGTGGAAAGGTGAGAATAAAACTTCAGAAAACTGGTACAGTAATTATGTGCGTACATGCTGGTTTGGGGTAAACATACCCTCATGTCTGCTCTGCATGTAGTGGCATGGAGATGCTTTCAAACACACACACACCTGTGTATTCCTGCCCGGCCTCATAACTGTATACACACAGACACCTGTAGGCTCTTTCCTCTGATACTGTATCAGTTTTCCTTTTGATGGGGAGTTTGTTTTTGGTCGTCGAGGCTCAGTGGGTGCGACGGGGTCAGATGTTTTGAAAAGTGAACGAGTTGTCAGAGTGAGAAAGGGGCATCGTTGTTGTTCCAGTACAGTTTGTTTAGTTTTTAATCTGATTCCTTTGATCTGAGGGATTTCATACAGAGAAAAACTCCCACTGCTCTTTATGTTTCTCCTTTATTCGCCTTCATTTACAGCCGTCAATCTGCAGCATTAGTGCAAACACAATGCGTGTCTTTGTGAGCGAGTGCGCCTGAAAGAAGCAGCAGTGCATACATGGGATTATTTCTAGGGTCCATTTGTCAAAGCGTACATTTATCATGGAGCCCACTGGTGTCAGACCTGCTGCTTTCCCACCACGTCTCCATTACACTCTGCTGGTACTCAAAGAGACACTCAACACCTGACCTGACACGTACAGTTGGTCACTCACTCACACACACACACACACTCCTCAGATTCACACGTGATACTGAGCTCCTCTGACACAGTGACACAAAAGTTAAATGAATTGAAGGAAATATGAGCAACTTCTGAGTTCCTCCTTAAAAGTTAACAAGATTTCAGATGTTTTTATATTTTTTTAAATCATTTTTCTCATTTTTCTCATTCTCCTAATTTTCTCTGCCTTACTAGGAACCACATCTAGAGATATTCCCTAAACGAGGACTAAGGCTTATTTTTATTCCATCCCTGCAGCACATTTCAGTAATGAGGTTGGATTCCACCATCTTTTCTGACTGTGTTATGTTACGCTTGTTGTCATGAACCAGAACCAAGAGCTCTGGACAGCATCATTCAGCCGCTCCATCACAGAGCAGTCCCAAATATATAAAGATCCCATTTCTCAGCAGTCTGCATCCAAACCCTGTTGTCCAGTATCACGTATAAACTGTTTTCCCCCAAAAATGTAACGGTCGATGTCACTCACTTTTAAACTGTCTAAAAACTTCAACTCCTTTGGTAACAATCTTATTCCCACAACTTTTTTTCTGTACAAATACAGATTGTACATCATCTTTCACCCACTGTGTCTCTTACTGCTGTAGGACTAATGGATTTCTCTCAAATCAATCCATGATGGCACAGAGAGCATATTACATTGGGTATATTGAAGCTCTGTGTTTTACTTTTCCAAACTGAAAGTGAAGGGTCTTTTTATCTTGTCACATGTTTGACATAAAACCTTGTGAACACACTAGAATGTCCTTTAATGACCACTAAACCTTTTGACTTTTACATTTAATGAATTTTTTCAATAGGACTTCTAGTTTTCACACAGCAGCAGCTGTTTGTCTGAGGTTAACTTTTTAGTCTAATCCTGTCTGATGTCAGGGAGTGAGAGAAACGGATGTCTGGTTACCATAGTGATCCTGTTGATTCATTGGCAGCAGCTTTAACATTTTTTCATATCTAGGTGTAGCTCAGTAGGTAGAGAGATGTTGGTTTAAACCCAGCTCTGACTGGGTCACATAGTTGTTGTGTCCTTTGGCTAGTGGTGTTCGGAGGATGGCATCTGTGTCTGGTTGCTTCACTTCAGTGTCTACAGTGTAGCTCACTGCCATCAGCATGTGAATGACTGACTGATGTAAAGCACTTTGTAGTCCAGGACTTAGAAAAGCTCTATACAAATACAGGTCATTTACTTGTTTTTATACCCTAAACCTGCATTTTCCCCTGGTTGATAATTTTATTATTTTTTTCTAACAACAGACAAAGTTAAAAGATGACATCAAAATTTATGTTAATATGCATTATATATTTTAAACATTAAATGATCTCATTTTAGTGGTTTACAATGTAATTTCTAATCATTTGTGAAATTTTATTTGTCACATTACTAAGGTTGTATGTTTTATTATATTTTGTTGTGGAAATTTAAAATGCAAATAAGCTTAAAGCACAAAGTGTGAGACAAAACTAATGAGAGATGTGAAATGAATTGTGTGTGTGTGTGTGTGTGTGTGTGTGTGTTGTGTGTGCACGTGTGCATGTGTGTGTGTGTGAGATAAGAGTAGAGAGGAGAAAGCAGCTGCAGAGACTCTGGTTTTTATGGAAAGCCAAAACCGCCTCAGTACGCCACTTTTCTAACCCGTCTGGGTAAGGAATGGCGGAAAAAACGTCGATTTATGTGTCTGGACGATGTAAAAACCGGCGGAAATTTGCCCTGAAACGCCGTATTTTACGTACGGCTAAATAAACGCGTTTTCTCCGGACACTGAACGCCGCTTTTCACGCCGGTTTGTGACTGTCTCGACGCGTTCAAATGTACACTTTTCCCTAATTTATGCAGAGCCCTCCCCGTGGTGCAGACAACACTAGTTGATTACAGAGTCACTGTGCTGCCAACATACTGCTGTCCTGGAAACGATCTACAGCCAGTCTCTGTTTATACTAATAATAATACCAATAATAATAATATTAATAATAATAAACCAAAGAAAGGAACGTCTGCTCTTTCTGAATCTACAGAATACTTTTAACTTTCACTGAAATATAGCTCTGCTCTATTAAAACTAATAGCCTTGAAATCAACAGTGTGTTAAGAATATTATTTGTATTGTTTGCACAAAGGCAGAAATGCAGTTAAAATCAGATCTGCATGACTACTTAATGTTTGGCCTCTAGATGACAATATGTGTCACTTCAACAAAGGTGGAATTTCATCCGAGTATGTATTATTATTCATTCCTTATAATTATTATGAGCTCCTGGATATTTTCTGTCTTGTTTCTCCATCATCACACTCCACCCAGAGCTGTCAGATCCTCAGGGCAGCTACTCCAGGATATTCCCAGATTTGTACTCTGGACCAGTGGAGTATAATAAAATTCATGTATTATCATGTGTGTGTGTGTGTGTGTGTGTGTGTGTGTATATATATATATATATATANAAACAGAAATCTGGTGCATTTACACATAGCTCTGGTAAAACCAAACAGAAATCTGATGCATTTGCTACTTGTGTATGAGTAAAGCCCATGTATGGTACAAGGTACAAAAATATACAAATACTACCTAAGTGCGTTACTCAGCCACAGCATCGTGTCTCCATACTGGGTCAGTCCACAGGACTTCGTCCACATCACAGGACACATTTTGTCTGACCAGGCAACGAGGAAAAAACCTCATCAGTAGTGAATGTGAGAAAATTATTTTCTCTCATTCAGCATTGATAGTTTTTCATTCTAGAGGTCCAGTGGGGTTTTACAGATGATGCTCAAACCCAGTGGTCAGACTCAAGTTTGGAGGATCACAGCTATTCAAAAGGGCCCACCGTCACATGTGGAATTAAGACACCACCATCAGAAGAGTCACAACCTCACGCTGACCGCTTATTAAAGAATGATGCAGACTCCCTTCTGTCTACAGAATCTACACAGTATTTCAAACGCTTGTGGCCTGCTCACAACCATTTGCTCCAGCTACACTGTCAATGGTAGTTGTGAACCAAATCCTAATGACTTTAATGAAATAAGACCAAACTGTCATAGATTTTATTGTGTACATACATTTTCTAATTTACACACAAAGCATATTTCCTTCCCTGCACATTCTTATGTAATAACTAAACTGCTGCAGAGCTTCACTTTATTTTTAACCAAATGTAAATAAATGCTTGATCTTTTCAGAGCTGAATTTGTTGTTCAACTAGTAATAAAATGATTTTAAGTGGCTCTAGCAGATGAAGATGTTTGGATTTGGTGAATGCTGTAATAATATCTAAGGACGGGATTTTATTTTGATATTACCAAAAAATATTGTAACAGTACTGAACACATTCTTTGTAACAATAACAAATAACTGAAAGTATTTTTTTTTTTACTGTTCTTATGTTCCTTTTATACAGTATTTTGTTGTTAGTAACACACATTACAAAGTTCTCAATGTATTTTCAAGAGATTCAGATATTTGGGGCAGAGCAGGACTATATATATATATATGTATATATATATATATATATATATATATATATATATATATATATATATATATATATACACACACACATGATAATACATGAATTTTATTATACTCCACTGGTCCAGAGTACAAATCTGGGAATGTCCTGGAGTAGCTGCCCTGAGGATCTGACAGCTCTGGGTGGAGTGTGATGATGGAGAAACAAGACAGAAAATATCCAGGAGCTCATAATAATTATAAGGAATGAATAATAATACATACTCGGATGAAATTCCACCTTTGTTGATGTGACACATATTGTCATCTAGAGGCCAAACATTAAGTAGTCATGCAGATCTGATTTTAACTGCATTTCTGCCTTTGTGCAAACAATACAAATAATATTCTTAACACATTGTTGATTTCAAGGCTATTAGTTTTAATAGAGCAGAGCTATATTTCAGTGAAAGTTAAAAGTATTCTGTAGATTCAGAAAGAGCAGATGTTCCTTTCTTTGGTTTATTATTATTAATGGTATTATTATTAGTATAAACAGAGACTGGCTGTAGATCGTTTCCAGGACAGCAGTATGTTGGCAGCACAGTGACTCTGTAATCAACTAGTGTTGTCTGCACCACGGGGAGGGCTCTGCATAAATTAGGGAAAAGTGTACATTTGAA
>SSNR01000035.1:1422203-1449323 GCA_006937965.1 Callopanchax toddi
AAAACTTTATTGAAGCATCAGATTGACATCTTGAGTTAAATGCAGTTTGTATTTATGAGGATTGAGCATAAAAAAGTTGCTCAGTGTTTTAGAAAATAACGAGAGAGCAAAGTTTTTTGTCTTTTCTTTTTCATTATGCTGATCCGAAAATTGATCCGAACCGTGACTCAAAACCGTGAACCGATCCGATCCGTGAGTTTTCTGATCCGTTGCACCCCTAGTACTTGTCAATACTGAGTGTTGATACAAGTACTAATAAATGTCATTGATCTAAATCATGGTTTGGTTTATAACCAAATGTCAGGGCTATGAGGATTCGGACAGCGTGTGTATACTACTGCCACATAACAACTACTAGTAGTACTACTTAGAGGTGTCAGATTAGCGCGTTAATTACAATTAATTAATTACAGCCCTAATTAACGCGTTATTTTTTTTAATCGCGTTAATCGCATTTTTAATCGCTTGACCGTTTGCATGCAGTCTGCCACTGCAGTGATGCGTGTGTGCTGAGCTGGTCTCCTCGCGGTGTTCGTGTGTCACTGAGCAGCTCTGTGAGGCTCAGAGCCCCTCACCTTCAGGAAGTGATCACGTGACCTACGCATGATGCCGAGACAAAACAAACAGCTGATGGCCATAGCGGTGTCATGAAACCGGCATCACCTTTTAGAGCGCTATTTATCTGACCCCGCTGCAACAGGAAGTGCAAATTAAAACGACCTGCTCACTTCACGAGCTACTCGACCGGAACCGATGACCACCGTCAGCCCAGCACAGCTCTGATCACTGATTACACGTAACTGTCAGCCGGTTCGGTGCGCGACCGGCCGGCTGACAGCTTCCACCGCTTGTGGAGCACAGCGCTGATCACTAGTAGCCTACACTGAGTGATCTGACGGACTACAACGGTTTATATTCAAAGTAACGGCGCGACGTGGCGCAGCGCTGACCGCTGGTGTATTTCAGCCTTAAATATCAGCTGGTACGGTGCGCGACCGGCCGGCTCAGTTTCCACCGCTTGTCCAGCACAGCGCTGACCACTGGTTACCAGTAGGCCCAGTACACCGCTGGACTGGCGGTGTTATGAACCGGTCCAGTCAGCGGTGCCCGATGGAAGACATGGACGTAGTTTGGGGGGGTGCAGGGGGGACGTGTCCTCTGCTCGTTTTTAAAGTCAGTTTAGAGTCTTGTAGTTTTTACTGTCTAAAACAATGTTGCTCTATATTAAATGGATTCTGGCTGTTGTTTTTAGGTGTAGGGTTGATATTATGGCTCTTTTTAAACAGTTCAGACCCTCTTCTCCACCTCCTCCCACCCCTGTATTCAAGTTGTGTCCCCCCCNCACACACATGATAATACATGAATTTTATTATACTCCACTGGTCCAGAGTACAAATCTGGGAATGTCCTGGAGTAGCTGCCCTGAGGATCTGACAGCTCTGGGTGGAGTGTGATGATGGAGAAACAAGACAGAAAATATCCAGGAGCTCATAATAATTATAAGGAATGAATAATAATACATACTCGGATGAAATTCCACCTTTGTTGATGTGACACATATTGTCATCTAGAGGCCAAACATTAAGTAGTCATGCAGATCTGATTTTAACTGCATTTCTGCCTTTGTGCAAACAATACAAATAATATTCTTAACACATTGTTGATTTCAAGGGTATTAGTTTTAATAGAGCAGAGCTATATTTCAGTGAAAGTTAAAAGTATTCTGTAGATTCAGAAAGAGCAGATGTTCCTTTCTTTGGTTTATTATTATTAATATTATTATTATTGGTATTATTATTAGTATAAACAGAGACTGGCTGTAGATCGTTTCCAGGACAGCAGTATGTTGGCAGCACAGTGACTCTGTAATCAACTAGTGTTGTCTGCACCACGGGGAGGGCTCTGCATAAATTAGGGAAAAGTGTACATTTGAACGCGTCGAGACAGTCACAAACCGGCGTGAAAAGCGGCGTTCAGTGTCCGGAAAAAACGCGTTTATTTAGCCGTACGTAAAATACGGCGTTTCAGGGCAAATTTCCGCCGGTTTTTACGTCGTCCAGACACATAAATCGACGTTTTTTCCGCCATTCCTTACCCAGACGGGTTAGAAAAGTGGCGTACTGAGGCGGTTTTGGCTTTCCATTGATTTTGGACTTTCTGGCGCAGACGTCTCCACAGGGAGCAGGAAGGGCTCCTTGAGACCTAAGCTCACCACCCCCGGAAAAAGACAACCCATCTTTCCCTCTCTCTCACACACACACACACAGACACACAAACCCTACATTACAGGGATACATGCCTCGTACACTCAAGGGCCGTGTCACCAGCTTGTACCAGGATTGACTTCCTCTATAATTTACTGTTTAGTCCTGACATCATTTAAATTTCCAAACTGATGCCGTTTGGCAGCAACAGTGTGTTACATATTCAGTGAGCATCTCTTTATCCCAGAGCATCCAGACAGCTCTCAGGTTTACCCAGCTCTGCAGGCCTCTCAGTGCTCACAGGACCCACTTGTCCTTCAGTGGGATGACACAGGATGAAGTCACCCTGTTTGCCTTGGCACAGGGAACTTTGTTTCAGACACTGCGGTGACTTGCCAAGGCCCGTGTTCTCACAGTTCTACCCACTGCTCTCTGACAGGAACCAGACCATAAAAATGAAGGTGTCTTCTGCAGCTCAACACACTGCTGTGCAGGATAAACAAAGCCAGGGCTAAACACAAGAAGAACACTTTTTAAAGCAAAAATGATTATAATTGTTTCACATGTTCCTGTGCAATGAAACTAACTAACTTTTGCATACTAGCCAACTATTGTTTGAACAGCTGGCTAATTTATTTTTTAAGATAATTTCCAACTAATGGCTAATAACTGAATTATCTTTAATTTTATTTGGTAAAGAAAACATTCAGATTAATTTATTATTCACATTAACATCATGTTAGAGACATAATGTTGAAATGTGTTCTTCAGACCGACATTAATGAATATTTAAATAAATAACCTAAAGTCATAAGGGTCAGAGGTCATGAGCTTCCCGGCCTCAGGGAAGAAATGGTTCTTGAGTCTTGCTGGTTGGCTTTTGAGGCTGCTCAACCTTCTGACTGAAGGGAAAAGGGTGAACAGTTCCTGGGCTGAATTGTTGGGGACAGTTATGTTCTTTAAGACACTAAGCAAAAATGTCAGGACAAAATGGTGACAGTCTGGGAGAAATCCCCTAGAATGGAGCCCAATCAACCACTTAAGTCAATCCAGGGAGGTCTGTCCATCCATCCATTTATTTATTCATTCTTCCATTCCATTTTCTACCACACATCCAAGGTCAGATCCAGAAGGGAAACCCTGACATCCCTCTTCCTATTGATTCTCTCCAGCTCCTCCAGGAGGATCCCTAGATGTTCTCTGAGGATTTATCATTTCTTCTGCAAATTTTTGTTTTTTTCTGGAGTCTCCTCCCAGTGAGGTGTGCCTGGAAAACCTCCAGTGGGAGTAGACCAGGAAGCATCTCAATCAGATGCCTGAACCACCGCAGCTGACTTTTGATGCAAAGGTGAAGCACTCCTAGCATGAAAGGAGCATTCAACCTTTTTCTGGATGAGAACGAAGACCTCAGACTCGCCGACCCTTATCTTGTCCTCTTCACACACGTTTAACTAGCTGATTTTAAAGTTAGCCCCTCTGTTTTTGTTCCCCTGAGAAGTAAACTGAGCAGAGTAAACTGTTTCAGGGACTTTTTTTTTTAATCAACTGGCTTTGTTTCCACCTCTGCTGATCTTCCCTGAGGTGTACCACAAGGCTCTGTTCTTGGTCAACTTCTTTTTTTTCATATCCTCCTTTGGGTGCCATCTTCTGGAAACCAAATATTCCATTTTGTTTTTATGCAGATGGCTGTCAGATTTATTTCCCAATAAGTTGCTGTCAAAACATAAGAGACAGAGGTGTGTGGTTACCATGGTGACCTTAAAGGGATATTTAGGTAATTTTGAGGTGGTGTTCTATCAGTTATTTATCTACAATAGACCACACACACTGGTGATGTCACTCAAAGTAGGTGGAGTCTCTAGAAACAGGAAGCAGTCCTCAGATCAGAGGATCAGGTGAGATGCTGCTGTAGATCAGTGACAAATTAGTGGCAAATTTTGGGTTATTTAAAACAACTACTGTATGTAACACTGCAGCAGCATAAACATAACCTTAAAGTCTCATTATAAAAAAACTAGCTACTAATGTTGTTGCTGTTCAGCAGCAGCGTCTCTCTTGATCTATCTGAGTATTGCTCCAGTCAGAGGACTACTTCCAGTTTCTAGAGACTCCATCTGCTTCAAGTGATGTCATCTGTGGGTATGGTCCTTACTGTAGAGAAATAACAAGAACTAAAGCTGTTAACTATTTGAAAAACACTTCAGTTGAAGAACTGTGATAGAATACTTTGACATTAACACTCTGAGAACAACCCTGAACTGAGATACGGTTGTGATATGAAGATCTGTGAGACCAGAGGATGTTTGAGATGAATGAGCTGCTTTGAAGTTGAAGTTTGTAGATGAACTACATTCCAGCCGCCGACTGTGCTGACACTTAAGTCACATGTCCTGAGTTTGCATAGGAAGAACTGAGAAAGGTTACATTGTTTAACCTTTCTTTGTCAGCTTTCCATTTGTTCTAAAAAAGAGAAAAACGTTCATCCTTTTTTTGTATATCTTCATCATTTTACCAGCCCTTTCTTCTCGCCCACATCTCCACCTCTGTGTCTATATTGCTGACAGCTGAGGGATTCATAACAGAGAGATGTTATCTCATACTTCCAGTATCTTCAACCACAAAATATGCCCGGATTTTTTTTTTCTACATTCTCTTTTAAAACACCACCCAGTCCTCTTCCCTCAGTGAGCCTGAGAGAAATTTAACACGTAGATGTGATCCTTCAGGTTTTATCCTAGTTTTTCATGTTAACTCAGATTAGCTTTAGATTCATCCTGTTTGGTGTTCAGTATTCAAGTTTTTTTCTTCCCTAAAGCCTCAAAACTTGTCTTTATTGAAATAGTTTCTAAAAGTTAAATAGTTTTCTTTGTTTGGTCATCTTTATTGGCAGGAAAGTTCTGTTTGATTTAAGAATTTTGACAACATGGCAGTGGTGGTATAGTTACTTCTCATTTTTCCAGTAGACTTATAAATATTCAGGTCCAGATTTAGGCCAGATGATTGCAGTCAAAGAAATTCAGTTGCAGTAACATTAGACTGGTTTTAAAATGTCAATTAGCCAAATTTGCTCTAAATAAAGAAACCAGCAGATTGTAGTAAATCTTCCCTTCAATGCAATCCCCTATTCTGAGTAAGCACATTAAAAAGGCGACAGTGGGAAGGAAAACTCCCTTTTGACAGAAAGAAACCTCCTGCAGAACCAGCCTCAGAGTGGACACCTGTCTGACTCGACAGACTTTAACATTGAGCACACATTGAGAGTTCTATTTCATCGCCTGACAGTAGAAAATTTTAACTGTTATGATAAAGACCTCAGTTTTATTGGTCTGTCTACATTCTGTCCCTCACCTACAGTCACCAGATTTGGATTGTGACCAAAAGAATGAGTTTGTGGATATAAGCAGCTGAAAGGTGCTTCCTCCACAGGTTGGCAGGGCTCAGCCTTAGAGATGTGAGGAATAAGTGAGGAATTCCTTCAACCAGAGGAATCTCTTAAGAAGAGTTGACCCAACCCATTCTTCCCACTCGCATTATCTGTCTTTTTAGTTTGTCAACTGTTTTCCTTTTGTGTCCACTTCCAAGGAGGTTGTCAATGTCTACCATCATGAGGATCATCAAGCTGCTGGAGGTGGTCTTCTAGCCTTTAGCTGATGGAGATTGTCTTCTAGCCCCTTTCGTCACACTGATGCAGGATAATGCTCTGTTCTGGTTCTGATGGATCTAACTGCAGCCTTCGACATTATTGACCATCACCTGCCACAAGGTTCAGCCACTGCTGTTCCACCTTTATCTGCTACCCCTTCAGCACATCGACATTTCTTTAAGCTCCCTGCCTGAGATGTCTAAACTAGTTGCTGCTGACATGTTTAGACTCTGTTAAAGACTGGATGGCTGAGAACTTTTTACAATTAAATGAATCAAAAACTGAAATCCTCATCTGTGCTTCAGACAAGCTTGTCCCTAAATTCAGAGATTTCCTTGGTCAAACGTCCATCATTTATCAAACCCTCTGTTAGAAATCTCAGTGTAACCTTTGACCCAGCTCTCACTCTGGATGCTCATGTCAGTTCTCTACTACCACCCCACTACTTTATCTGCTTCACTGGCTGCCCATAAACTCCAGACTTCAATTCAAGCTCCTGCTGGTTTATTGGGCCCTACATGATCAAGCATCCATCTACATCATTGATCTTCTCCATCCGTACACCCCCAGCAGGTCCCTGAGGTCTGGCGATCAGATCCTCCTGGTTGTGAGGAGCACCAGGCTAAAAACCAAAGGTGACAGCATTTGCTGCTGTAACCCCCAGACTCTGGAATTCTCTCCTCCTGAGCCTGAAATCAGTGACTCAGTGCACTAATTTAAAAAGCAGCTAAAAGCCTACCTGTTCAAACTAGCCTATCACGAACTCCTGTGAATTAGATACATTGTTCAAATGTCTGATTTATTGTGATCGCTTCCCGTGATGAAATCTGTCATTTAGTGAACAACAAAGTCATCAGATTTCAGAGGCCAGGGCTCACTAATGTTCAACCAGTAAATAAAAAGCTTTCCTGCTGTCTCTCTTTCTCAGAGACAAACATGTAGCGTTTATAGGGAATGGGCTTTGAGGGGGAGACGGGTGTCAAAGCTGTACACGTGTCTGTTTGGTTCCATTCCCAAAAGGTCGTTCTCCTCCTGGAGAGCAAATGCTAACATAGCTCCTCTCAAAGACTCACAAACATCTGTCCACCAAATTCCTCCTACACGACTCTTTGTGTCTCACTTTCTTTTCATCATATCCACCTCTTTCTTCCTCTCACTTCTCTTTCAAACCAGATGGAGAGTCTTTTCTAGCAAATTAAGATTTCTTTTCTCTATTCTGGAGACACTCCTCATTGGCAGGCCTCTTCTTGCTCTGCTGGTTCCTCGTTTCCGCTTTGTAAGAACTTTGTATACAAACTCTCTCTGTACTCTTTAGCTTCTCCCCACTCCTCTCCCTTTGATAGACTAAGTTTTGATTGAATTTTTCAGACATTTTCAAAAAGGAAGGAATAGGTGGAGAGGAGTGGAGGGAAAAGACGAGGGTGATCTGTGAGGACAAAAGCTGCTCTAAATCCTCCAACACCGTGTGAAATCCTTAAGAAAAACGGTCATAATTAGCAGACAGGGATCTGACTTGTTCTGTGCCAGAAGTGTGCATATTTTAATGCTCTAACGCAGCAGGAGTGAAACAGCTGGTCTCTGTTTCTAATTTCTAAACACTGGCTTGTTGCTGAGCCAGAAACTGCCTCGCCAGTATTGATTCTGCAAGCGTTTGGAGAACCTGGTGGTGTCAGAGTGTGACCATAAAGTAAGGCCTGTTAGAGATCTTCGTTTTTCTAAGTGTTACCACAATGGGATCCACAGCCTGGTAAACTTTAAACAGATTGTCCTCTAGCCAAAAGAATGATCCCAAACTGTTTATGCTCAGTGTTCTGCAAAATCTGACTTGATGATTACAGCTTTTGCGTTTTTCTGGTATTTTGTTAGCCAACTTTTTTCCTTCTTAAATTAAAAAAAAAAAATATATATATATATATATTGGTCTGTTTAGGTCCCATGTGGTGTCCACATTTTTTAAGTTGTGGGCCAAAATCATCAAGTTGCAAGTACTGCAGGCCAAAGAACTTTAGTATTAAAAAAAAACTTGTTACAGCGGCATAAACACCATAAACCAAACAAACAGTCTCATGCTAAACTGTAGAGGTTTACAATCAGGTGATATAATCAGGGGTTCACATAACTGGTCCCCTAGTGCGCATGTGCACCAGATATCATGCATGCGTATCAGAACACTCTGCCCAAAGGCACCATTTGAGGTCCTGATGGTGCAGCCCGCAACCTGACCAGCTTCACATCCTGTTGCAGCACAGGGAATGAGTGCTCACATGGCCTCAGAAGCTTCTAGAGAAGCATGCGCAGGACCTCTGACACACACACACAGCACCTTCGACACACATGCGCACAGCACCTTTGACACGCGCGCAGCAGCTCCAACACACGCTCACAACACCTCTGACACACGCAGCACCTTTCGACACACACGAGCACCTCCAACACACACACATGCGCCTTTGACATATATGCACAGCACTGGCGACACACTTCAGCAGCACACACCGGCAGCAGTTATCTCAATCCCCCTCCACTCCCCATGAACTCACAGAGATGTGGTGCACTGCAGACATCAGCACCAGGTTCTCCCTTGAGTACCTTGATGAAAAATTGTGTGCACCCCCCGGATATAATATTATAACACATTAGTATGACTTTTTGAGCAAGAATTGTTTTAAATACTGAAAATTAGCTGCTAATTTGCCACTGTTTGTCAGTAGTGTCTCTCCCTTGATCTGACTATTAGTATTGCTCCAATCAGAGGACTACTTCCTGCTATTATAGACCCCACCCACTCTGAGTGATGTCACCAGTGGATGTGGTCCTTACCTAACAAATAGAATGCCACTTCAGAATGACACAAACTTCCCTTGAACATAATCTTGAACATCATAATCTTTATTCACAAGAGGAAAACCCTTACAGCTGGATTTCACTCCTAGGTGAAATATCTGTGCAGGAGCTTTGACAGAGATGAGTTTTGAGCTGTTTTTTAAAGGAGACATTGAGTCTGGGTTGCCTGGTACGCTGCACAACCAGTAGGCTCTGATCACTGGACCTAAGGGACCTGCTGGGGGTGTAAGTATGTAAAAGGTCCATTTCATTTCCAGGTTTTGGGAACAGTGTTTGTGTATGAAAATGAGGGATGTGTTTTCATGAAATACACTGAGCTCAATACAAACTCTGACCTCCAGTCTAAATAGAGAACAGATGGGCTTTAAATATCCACTAGCTCTTATCATAAACACAATGACACTTAGACCAGACAACATGTTTGTCTGAGGAGTCTCCATACCTCACAGTACATAATTCTTTGTGATAACACCTTTAATCATGAAGCGCCCCAAGCATATCCAGGTTTAATGACAAATACATCCGTTATTTGTATAGAGTAGTAGATATTGTGATCTAATACAGTAACTGTCCCCCTGAAACACCTGATCACTGAGCAGTGTGGACTCACCTGGTTTAAATCGGCTGAGCTTCTATCATTTTTGTCTTGAGGATTTTTTGTAATTGAATCATTCAAGTAATTTGATGAATTGTTTCAGCCCTACAGGCTTCTGGAACTTGTCTCATTTTAGCTTTAAATACCTAATGTTCGATGACTTGGATCAATATCAGGGACTACATAAACTTGATCAGGACACCCCTGGTGTATCGTAACCAGCCATGGACAAGTTCTGAGAATGACACAAATATTATTTACTACAAAATTTGACCTGCTTTTTAATATGAAAAGTGCTTTATAAATGGATGGATGGATGGATGGATTGAAGCATTTTGAAAAAGGATTGTCTGATGAAGAAGAAGTGAGGGCTCTTGAGCCAATGGGCTCTGTGCACGCAGCTACGTGACGTAATTTCCGGTAGAAGGTCAGGATGGACGTAAAGTTCCGGTAGCCGGTGGAAGCCCATACTGTGTTTGCTAGTTTCCTTTCGGGAGCTTGTAAATCTTTCTTTTTTTGTAAATCTTTCTTCTTTTTTTGTGCGTGGCCTTCTATGTCAAGCTTTTATATGTTCATGTCCTAAACATGACATGTACACTGACAAAATGTGCGTTTCAACAACATACTGACAGCAGGTCTAACCACCACTTTTGGTATTGGTATTTATTCAAACATGCAAAAAAACAAATTAATAATCAATAATCATGGCACAACTCTGCTCCACACATTCGAAAAGGAGTGGGAAGAAGTACAACTTATTTTATCCCACTCCCTCTTTACAAACCAATCTATTTAATCAAATTAATTAATTAGCTTCCGGTCATAACAATAATCACCGTAATACTAGTAACTGATAATTACAACAACAAAAGAACCACAATTCCAAAAACAAAAAACACAAACAACAACAACAAAAAAACAACTACATAAGATAATGCAAAATAAGCTAATGATAAGAAATAAGATAAGGCACCCTGTCCAACTCAAACACCCTCCTCATTACTGCTGTGTGCCATTCTGTACAGTATCAACAAGATCAAATTCCCACCTCCCATCGTTAGCACAGAGACCGGAAGTCTCGTACCATCCTCACGCCAAACACGGAACTGATGCGTGCACAGAGGCTATTCATAGCTTTCAATATCAAGAGAAAAACTGGAGCACATTGATAAATTTCCAGCTTTCGTTGATAAATCAGAAATCAACATTTTGACAGCATTGATGGACAGTAGCTACCTGTCCTTTCGCTGTGAGGAACGTGATCCAGTCAATTGATGACGAATGATGCACAGATTAACCTGATTTGTAGACGATTCATCGCTTCTCAGCCAAGGGAGTAGACTCACTCACTTACAGTTTAGCCTCTGAACAACCATGAATAAAGAATGGTACCTAAACATCCAGGCCCAAGGAAACTCCCCATTGAGAACATGTGATAAATCCTCAAGAGGAGTTTCCTGGACCTGGACCCAACATGTAGATTTTTTGTTCCTGACTCATTTAGTTCTGATTTTATTCTTTTGGCCCGGTGTTCCACCATGTTGGAAAAGCAATTGTTCTTCACCAAACTGTTCTTGGATGGTTGTTTAGGTCCCATTCTTTATTCATGGCTGTTCTGAGGCTGAACTGTCCTCAAGAGGCAGGTGGACAAAAAAACCCATACAAATTCTGACAAACTCCAAGCACTGATGATGAGGAATCAGCTGCCATCAGTCAGGATTTGGACCAGAAGTTTATTGACAGTAGGGCTGGGTGATATGGCCAAAATTTCATATCCTGATTTAACTCATTTTATATCCTGATAACAAGTACATGCGTCCATCCCCTTGTGAATCTCCGCCTCCATTTTGGCCTGACATGCATCATGTATGTATATCAGGTAACACGACTTTAGTACTGTGTTTTCAGCTGGGCATTTCCAATCTCGGATCGACTGTTTGCACCAACTCAAGTAAAAGCCTATTGCAGCGTTTGCGTCTGGAGTCTGTTATGAGTGCTTACACCAACACTCTACGCTGCTTTTGCAGTTTTTGCTTGTCGCCTGTCTGTTTGGTTTGTCGTGATTTTTGCGCAGGCGATAAAATAAATTTGTGGTGTTTGAGTCCGTTCTTGGGACCGGGAGTCGGCAAACTTTACAAACAACTGTTGTCTGGTCCACGTCGGTCTTTTTATAACTTGGTCCACATCCATGCGACAGAAGTCGTCCCTCTTTTAGGTACAAGCTTCTCGGTTTGGGTTAGCTGGTCATCTTGTTGACCCTGGTCTAAAACACATCTGCTACCATCTTCCTCCATGTTTGTTTATGTTTTGTAGCATGCATGGGCATGCCATAAAGTGCAGTTTAATGTAAAACTCCTAACCGTGGCGCAAACAACAGAGCCTTATATGAAACAGACATTTTCTGTTGTCCAGACAATATATTTCTTCATATCGCCCAGCCATAATTGACAGCACGTCAGTGTGAACTGCAAAGGTCTAGAGACAGGAGAGCCAGCACCGTAAATATGAACTCTTTGCATAGATTTGCTGCGGTTATCAATTAAAGCCTTTGGAACTTATGAAATGCTGTAATTCCACTTCAGTAACAATAGATAAATCTGACAGAAAGATCTCAAAACATTGAAGCAGCAAACTTTGAGAAAACAACATTTGGGCCATTCTCTACTCTTTTGACAACATTGTAGAGAAAATAATGGCATTAATTAAATGTTCGTCATGGTATCCTGCCCTATGTATCAGCACTCACTTGGCTTTAGGTCATTCTCAACACAGGTCAGGGGTCTCAGGCCAATTGGGTGAGACATATCTGTCCTCACAGCCAAGGTGTGGAAGTGATTGTGTTTCTGTAACTCAGACCTTTACCCCAACTTCACACCAGTTGCAGTGTGGTTGTGTTGCGGTGTACGGAAAAAAATAGCCTTGTTACGGAAGATTAACTTTGCTCCGAAATGGTGTGCGTGCTCTTATTGGACACAATGTTTTTTCCTCCTTGCGGAGTCCGCTCCACACCGCAACAGCATGCGGTGTGAAGTGGCCTTTAGAAGCCAGTGAGGATAGCATGCTTTATTTTCCCTCATCTAGTCAGACACACTCTCTGTTAAGTCTGCTTTTTAATGCACCTTTTTACCTTTGAATATTTCTTTCATCACCCGCCCCTCCTCCCCAATAGCCAGACCTTATTACATGTATGGGTAGCTGCAGTGCTCACAAGCTTCTAGGATTACCAACCCTCTTCTTCATGTACATCCAAGCACATTACACCCCTGCATCTAAGCGTCATGCTGTTAAATCACTGCTCGTGTGCTTTTCATCACACAAGTTCAATCATGTTACAGGATAAAGCATTTCTGAGGTTGTGTATTTTCTTGTTTGCAGCTCTTTGAGGTTGACATGGTTGTGAATCTGACCCGTACTTTTCAATTACCGACTGGGAAATTTTTTTAAAGGCAAAGTTGAAACATTTTTTTTACATCTCATTAGGGTTTTTACGGCTGCTTGAAATCCTTGAACATTGCTTGAATTTGATCTTGGCGACAATGCAAGAACCCTGTCTCAGGTTTAATCATAGAATAGTTTAGAAACATGATGTCCCCTTTCACCCTCTCTCCCTCCTTTAACCCCTCCCCCTCTCTTTTTTTTTGTTGTCCGCTAAACCTGTCACTTTGATGAGTTGTGTGCAATCTTCTCAGGGGCCGTTGTGCGTTCACCGGGGCCTCCATCCTTCCTGGTACAGTGCTTTGATGTTCTTTAGTTTCATGCGGGTAGACCTCAGCCCTGGCTGGCTGCAGCAGCAAACTCTGCTTCTTTAATGTGTTTTCACACCACTTCAACTAAATCCTGATCCAGGTTAAAAGCTGAACATTATAGTGAGTTATTTTAGAGGAAGGAGTTTTGTCCTTAGCTGACATCTGTCCGGGAAACATGTTCTGAAGTCTGTTTGAGACCAAAAACAGCAACAAAAAAGTCAAGTTCCTCCAAGCCAGAGGTCTGAAAATCGGCTTGTTTTTGTTTGTAGCTTTTTGAAAAACCCAGTAAATTTGTAGTGTGTTCTTTTGTCTAGAAAAATATACAAAGTAAGCACTAAACAAACTATTTCCAGACAAAAGATGAGTGAAATATGAGCCACTGAATGAACGCTGCTCGTTATTAGAACCAGGTTATTATTATTCGAGACAACTACAAAGCTCTGCGTGGCTTAGTCTCTTAACTGGCCTCGGGGCCGGCTGTGAACCAGTGCCTCTCTACTGCAGATGATTACACTTGCTATATGAACTGTGTCCTAATCGTGGTGGACAGCTAAAATTAAAGCCAGGTACGGCCCTCTGCCTTCCCAGCATTCCCTCAGATACCTCACCCCCCCGCTGAGAAGAAACAGTTTTTCTGTGAACCAAAACTCCACCTTCTAAAGAAAAAACCTGAAAAGCTCTGATGAAGCTTAAAGACGGACATGGTGTCCATAGAGCAGGATCTGAAATGTATTTTAATATTTAAAAATGAAGGTGAGGCTGCTGATAATGTAGCGGTTTATTTTTAGTGTTACCTCCTTTACCTGAAACTTGTTTTCTCAGGTGGGGAAACGGAGCTTGTTTTAAATCAGATGTTAACCCAAACAGAGGGCACATCTGAACAGTAATCTGTAATTTAAGTAAACCGATGTGTCAGGACTGGGTGTGTCCCCATTAGGGGGTTATGTGGTGGAACGTCAGATAGTTAAAGGCTGACTACTGTCTCTGTAAGTGAGCTCTATGGAGGCCTACTCTGGATGTTTTTAACTAACTTTGCCCATTGTCAACCTCTTTATCCTTGTCTTACCGCTTCATATAAAAAAGGTTAAATAGTGGTCAGTGGGAGTTTTCAGACAAGATGATGAAACTGTATTATTCAGGTAAGATATCATATTTTAGTCATGTCTATGTGAAAGTTTTAGTCCAGCTTTAGTTGACAAAAATCCTATTAATCCTTTAACAAAGTAATTTAGGTCATTAGGTTGGAAATTGACCTGTTCAAACATCAATTCAAAAGTACCATAGGCCGTTGTGGCATTAAACAGGAAAAGTTACGATAAACATCAAAAATGGATGAAACTACAATAACCAAATTATTCAATCAACACTATAAGTATTGGTCTAACGTTCGGTCATAACAATAACAAAAACATGTTGCTTTTTATTGAATAAAATCACTAATCAGGACTTAAAGCTTGTTAGCATAGCCAATAGCTCATCAGCGGTTTGAAAATAGCGCCACATTTTTAGTAATACAAAAGAAACAAACAAAGCAAACAACTCACCATGAAGTTGATTAAATAAGGATACAATATGCAATCGATCAGCAGGGTTGTCACAAGCTGTCAAGAATGATTCTTTAAATAAGTATCCATTCATCGCCACAGAGACAATAACAGAGGGATCGCCCCAGAATTAATAAAGAGTTCAACCCTGCCACAATAAATGGATAGTCAGATTGAGTTTACATGAATTTCTTGTCGCAGCAAAAAGAGTTCACCCAACGATTTTGTATTGTCACACCAACGAAAACTCACACACGTCTCGTCTTAAGGCATCAAAGAGCCACTTTTAGCTTGTTATCGTCTTGAAAAAAGTGTGTTAACAAAATATTTTTGTTATAGTCTTCCTTTATGAAACTGCATTAGGTAAAACACTGATGGAACACCACTTTAAAAGGACAAAGTTATCTTTTTAAAATGTCACTGTTTGTTACTATATGGTAACCATAATGAGCCACTGGCAGTAGCTTTAACGTTTCTCTTTACAACCTGTAGAGTTTATAGATCAAAATGTATGAGTTTTCTTAGCTCAGATGTATTATAAAGTTGAGGTTGGATTTTCAGACACTAACTGCATTGGCACCCTGTGGTTTTTCTTCTGAAATGTTCTAGATTGGAACCTATCCTTAAGTAAATGTATTCATAATAAATAAAAATCAAGTCAGTTGAGAAAGACTGAAACCAAAGATAAACATTCACAGCATAATTCAATGAAAGTAATTACTGAAATTATTCTACGAGTCATTTGAATACTTTCTTAGTTCATTTCTACACTTGTATTTTCTGAATGGACTTTGATATTCTTTAACTTTTTGAACACTTTTTTATTTGTAAAATCATCATTAATTCCGTGTAACCGGTGCAGCAGCGAGCGGGTTAAAGCAGACGGTGTGACCGACCGTCCTATCAGTGCTCCGAGGAGCAGTCCCAGCCCACCGCCTTCCGCCTCCCTCCGGGGGGAGAGGGAGCTCACAGCCGGGGCTGGAGTGTGTGTGGCTGTTTATCATTCTGGCAGGACACACTCCCATGAGAAGCAGACTCGCTGCTGCCATCTCGGCTTGTGTTTGTTTGTTTAACGACGCTTGCGGATATTTTAATTCAACCGGGGGCTTCTCTGGTGGCTGGCAAAGCGACGGGCAGCCGCGGAGCCCACCGGACCCGAGACGAGCAGCGTAAAACACCGGGAGACACGAAACACGGCGGGACACTACGGCTACTGGCCGCTCGACAGCCGGTTGTCCTCCGCTAAAATTTTTACAGTTTCGCCAGTCTTTGAGAGACTTTATTCGAGAAGAAAACGGTGAGTTTTCGCCGCAGTGTGTGTGTAAGTGTTGGGGGGTGTTGTGGAAAACTCGAGGTTGTATAAAAGTTGGGTCCACGCGTCTCGGCTCGTTAATATCAGCTTCTTTTACATTAGCCATCGTTTTTAACAATTACAGTATTTTATGTTCGGCTTTGATCCACAAGCTTTTATTTTGACACAACCTGGTCTAACTTAAATTGACATATTTATGGAGTTTTTAATTTTACTAATTAGAAACTTCTTTATTTATTCCGACAAAAATACAGAATCAAATAAAAATCAAACGACATTAAAAACAATTACATCAATAAAATAGCAAATTTATAAATTGTGAAAAAAGTGAAGCTACAGCTTATGAATGTTTACCCCTCTCGCAAACATTTTCCTTTCTTATAATCAACAAAAACATACAAATCAAGACTAATCAAAATGATTCATTAATAAAAACTTAGCAGCATCATAGACATGATGTAACGGAACATTAAAGGCTCCCAGTTTGTTTGAAGGAAGGTAATTCCCAGTTAATAAAAGTTTTCATTTTAATTATCTCCATTTATTTGCAACCCAGTGACTGCTATAAACATCTGGTTTGAAGGAATGATAAAACCGTCTGCTGTAGGACTGTAGCCTTGAGCAACCCTTCCACTTGGTATGTTTAACAACCCAGCTGGGAGTAAAGTGCCCTGGGGGCGTCAGATATGTCCAAAATCTCTCCTGAAAACCACAAACCTGTCAGAGAAAACTCTATCCTAAAGCTCAGAGTGTTTCACAAGAACAAGCGCCTGCTGTTGATGTTGTTATTATTAGGGGCTGTGTTGTTATTAACAGTCTCTTGACTGATTCCTGGTAATTGCTGCCTATTAGCTTTAATTAAAGGGATGTAGGGTGCCATTCCTTAAGCTGTCGCCCAATCTTTCCCTCCCTCTCTTTCTCATACCCACCCCATAATCATAAACTTGACATGAAAGACGGCAAAAGAAACACTTCGTCATCACCTGCAAACCACTTGAGAGGAGTCGTTTTACATGTAGGTGTTTTAGTCTTTCCTGAATGTACAATGTGTAAAGTATTTAGTAGTACTGGGGTCTTGGGCAGAGGGGTTTGAGGGGGAACAAGTAATCACTAAAAGCTGCAGGTTTTATGTTTAAAATGAGACAAATCAACACTTCATTACATGCTGAATCTGGACCGAGTTGGATGTGTTAGAATAGGATGGCTTGGAACTGGTTTTGTGACAGCAATTTAAATGATTTACCAGTGAAACAAATCAATTTGAAACTAACTAAAAGTGGTTTATTATGAATTAACTCATATTACACAAATGATGTCCTGAAAATAGTACAGCTACTCATATTTCCTAATACTCAAAACAAGTAATACATAGCTGAAACAATGTTCACTTAACATTTGTCCATGAGACCTTGGTATAAATATTACAGTACAAACATCAACATTAAAAAGTGTCACCACTAGATTAACTATAGTGACTAAATCCTACATATGGAGAGATGCTGCTCCATGTTGATTACGTTCTGGTCTTGATACATTGCAGTGGTTCTTCCATGGATAGAAAGCTCAGCTCTGAACAATCTGCATTAGCTTTGTGTTTGTTTTCAGTGAAGGGCTCCCACAATTTTGAAAGTTCCTTTCTTGATTTCTCTTTTACCTTCCCCTGTCAGATTCTCCATTACACCCACATTTCTGTTTGCTTTACATTCTTCTCAAAAATACTTTAATTCCAGAGTGAGCTTAGATTTTTCATTAAACTCATTTTAGTTTCTTCAAAGAATCATGTATCAGGTTCTAAGCTGTGATCAGTCTTCTGTGTTGCAGTGGATCTGAAGAACCTCTGACTGAAGACACTGTTGTTGAGTTACTGTCTCGTGTAGAGGATGCTCAGGTTCATTGTATGAAGTGCTCTGTAATCAGCTCTAGAGGCTCCAGAGTCCCCAGAACAGAGCTAGACTTCTTTGGCTGTGTTCGAATTCAGGGGTAGGACGCTTCTGAGGACGTGTACTTGCTGGCCTACCTAGGTTGGGTCCTCGCTCGACCGCTAAGACAGGAAGTAAGCGGCTCTGAATTCAGACGGTCTAGCCTCATACTTATCCCCGCCCCTCAATCCAGTCGCTTAGCAACCGTGACAGCGCCGACAGACAGGCTAAAGCTAATAAAATGGATCTAAAGAAACACTTGAAGCTCTGTTATGGTGACTTATTTCCTAAACTTTCATTTAAAACATTCAAGCTAGCTTACATTGATTTCTTGTCTTAAATAACATGAAAAATGGAATATTCAACCTCTTTTGTGGTGATTTTTATTATTAAACTTCAGATAAAGATGAGCAAAAAATTCCTAAACACAAGCTTTTTATAATCTTTTGAGAAACTGACATTTAAAACTGGACTGCTCTCTGGTTTTTTCTGCTACTGCTGCTAAATTGAACCAGTAGAATCCAACTGTGTCCTGTGTTGTAAATTCAATAAAGTTGAGAAAAAAAAAAGTAGAGTCCTACGGCCGGTACGCAAAGCATCCTGGGATAGCCTTGGCCAGCGAGGATACACCAGACCCATCCTCGAAACTGGGGTGGAGCGAGGACGCATTTGAGGACGCATGGATGAGTATCCTTCGAATTCGGACAGCACTCGTCGCGGCGCTGTGACGTCATCGGCCTCGAAATGCGTCCTCATAAGCGTCCTACCCCTGAATTCAGACACAGCCTTTATCTTCTGATCTCTGGTTCTGATGCTGCTTCCCCAACAGGTGACTGCAAATCAGATCACACTCCACAACAGACTTATAGAACTTATTAAGGGTGTGTATTAGCAAGAATCTGGCAATATGCATCACAATACAGGGGCAAATATACTTATTGAAGGGATGGACCGAAATGAAAATTCTTGGCCGAAACCGAACACCGTAAATGAGGAACCCAAGGCTCCTTTTAAAATCAGCAATCATCTTTTTTTGTTTTGTTTGCAAAACAAATTCTTCTCCTCCTCCTTCTCAGACATTCCCCTGTGCTGGTAGGACTGTGTTCAGCATTTGTACGCAATAATACACAACACTGCCCCCAGATGTCATGCAGTACATTTCAGTTTTAAAGTGTAGCAGTAAGTGTTTTTTTGTGAGAGGAGCTGTCTATTCGCACTGACAATAATAATCTAAGTTGCTGATTCTTTTGTAGTCCACGTCATTTATTATGTTGGCTAATTGCTGCAGCCATAGTTACTATGGTGACCTTAATGAACCACAGTCAGCAGCTTTAACATTTCTTTAGATCTTGGTTCTTGTTACACTTAACTATATGGTTTATAGGACAAAACATTTGCCTCCAATTATAAGAAAGTTGATTTTGGAATGTTTGGCTGTAGCTGTGTTGACACTCTTCAAAGCTTCTTCAGTTGAATACAGCTAATATTTTTACAATCACTTCATCAGAACAACAGCTAAAGCCTCATCATGAAGCCGCCGCAGCAGAACTTTTGAATCTGAGCTCCCAGTTGTTCATGGTCCAGCTGTCAGCTCTCATTTTGAAGAGAGACACAAGACACTGCTTGTGTCCACAGTCTGTCCTGGATGTCTCACCTGCCTGTCAGCACCATGCGTGGGTAGACACAGATCGGAGGCTAAATTCCAGATGCTGACAGCAGAGAGGACACTTAAAAATTAATGCTCTAAATTTCTTTCAGATTTAAAAAAAATATAAACTCTTTTTATTATCCTGCTTTACTTTGTTGTTTATAATGTTGGAGCCACACTAATGACTTCATCTGGGGTTCCATCAGAGCCTTACTATTCTGAGCTTTGTGGAGTTTGTTCTCCCTCTCTCTTTTTCCTAACTCTGTCCTCCCCAGCCACCTCCGACCCAACCTGACTCCTGCGGTCGTATTTCACCACTCGCTCTTGTCGAGGTGTCACAGAGAGCATTCGTTCCATACTCTGCATGTCATGCGCTTGGATGGGAAAAACATGCGAGTGCGATGTGTATCACTTGGCGCTCAAATGCAAGCGCATCCATTTTACAGCAGAGGATTTCATGAGGTCAAGGTTTTAGTGAAATGAAATCCTGCGTGTGTACGCAGCTCAGACAGGTTAAATAAATAGTGAGGTGGAGTTTAAGGTGCTTAATAAGGTCATTAAACCTAAACCCCTCTAAGATCTGCTGACATTTTACAAGTAAGACACACGTAGGACGGTTAGTAGCATTATAATCTTATTAAAAGGTAATATGTCACTATAGAGAGCTCATTATATGGTTATCAGTCAGCAGCTTCTAGTTCACAGGTAGCAGATTCTGGTCTTTTTTCACATGAAGAGAAGTTTTTCACAGGTTACCACAATGCTGAATAAAAGAAGAAGAAAAAAAACAGGCCATAACACATGTTGGGATTCTAGATACTCAAAGTTCTGTTTACTTTTCAGTTTGTACTCATGATAATACTCTAATACTCTGACCTGATTCAGAATCAACCAGTCGGCCTGCCATCAAAACGTAGAAGAAACAAACACCACTGATTTTTTTATACTGTGTCTATTTTAATCTGACTAGCCATGAGTATTGCTCTGGTCATAGGACTACTTCCTGTTTCTAGAGGCCCCGCCTGCTCTGAATGATGTCACTAGTGAGTGTGGTCCTTACTGTAGATCGGGGTCGTATACGACCCGCTGACCCCTCTTATCAGGCCCACCACACATTATCAAGTAATTAAACTCGGAGGGAAAAATATCAACAACCAATGGTGTTCCTGCATTCAAATCTACAGTAATTCTTATATCCGAGCCAGGATCAGGGTCAGTGAACACAACATGAGGTTGAGCATCAGCGAGAGATGAGACAGGGTGACTGATGGGTGTCCATCATGATGACTGCAGAGAAAAAAATGATCTAGGAAGTTGATTTTTTTTTTTTAGGAGAAATAAACAAGTGAGCATTTTTAATCCAAGACTTTATTTAAAAATTTTAGCAAAAAAGGTTCCCAACCCCTGCTGTAGATAAATAACTAATGGAACGCCACTTCACCAAAACACCACTTTAAGATAGAAGAACTTAAATTATTTCACAAGTGTTTTTTGTTTGTACCGTTTAGAAGCTGCAGCCTGATGAGAGCAGAGGAACAAAACAGTGTGGCTTGTTTTAAACGGCATCAGAACCATGAATTCAGCAGATGAATGGTACACCTGTTTCTCTGTTGTTCAGCTGAAACTGTTTCTGTCCTTTTTAAAAGGATATTTAATATTAGTGATGACCTCATTAGGGTAATAATTGAACCTTTTCTAAACAGCTGGAATTAACACCCGCCTCAGGATCAGCTGCGGTGTGATTTTAGTCATTGCTACCTAAACTAATTGAATTAGTGTTATCATTTATAATAATAAAAATCCTCTAATTGATGAGTATAATTTTCAGCACATTTAACCATCGCACTGTCCATATTTGGGGGTGTATGAAGTTTTTTGTCTTTTGGGGTCAATTTGACCTAATTTCCTCTACTCTGGTGCCGGTGCTGAACTTGGAACCACTAAGAACCGGTCCATATTCACACTAGACAGTTTAGTGGGAGCTGCATGATAATACGTCACAGGTCACGCCCACTAAACATAAACAAACATTGCTGAACTCGGTGTGTGCGTTCTGGTTATTCTGAGTGCAAACTTTGATAATGTATTTTAGTATTGCTAAAAGCGCTTTCATTCCATCATTGCTCCATGTTACTGGGCTTTGGGTCTCCGCCATTTTCTCTTCTAAAGCTCCCTATCCCATCGCTTGTCCCGTCACGGGTTCTCACGGCTAGACCAGCAAAGTTTAGGGGCTGGTTCGGTGCTCATTTTAGGGCACCGTCACCAGTTTTTTCCTGTGGAAAAACACTGGTTCCAAAATTGGGAACCGGTACAGGAACCAGGGCAGTTGAAAAAGGGTATTTGACCCCTGAAGAAAGCACGAGGGTTAAATGAGCCCAGTTCTGCCTGAATCTTGGTTCTCTAGATGTTTTGTAGGATAAACATCACAACAGACCTTTGTTTATACGTTCTTTTTTCAGACATGTATAATTTTTTTGTAAGTTTTTACCTTGACATGTTTCGACTCGCTCCTGCGGTCTTCATCAGAAGTGTCACTGGTGTTGGTGTGACGTGTCGTTTATCAGCCAACCCCGCATATTTGACAGATCGGGGTTGGCCACGCCCATCGGGAAGAACAGCTGATAAACGACACGTCACACCAACACCAGTGACACTTCTGATGAAGACCGCAGGAGCGAGTCGAAACATGTCAAGGTAAAAACTTACAAAAAAAAAATATACATGTCTGAAAAAAAGAACGTATAAACAATTTTGAAAAAGAAGACATAATGAACACAGTAAAGTATCACAACAGACCTGTTTAATTTCCTCCCCTCGCTCGTTTCTAAAATCGCCACATAGTCGTGTTTCCTTGTTGAGTTCCTGTGTGGGTATAACTGGTGGTGGGAATGCTCTGGTTTCATTAAAGCCCAGTTTAAAGACGCTCTGTTCAGCCTCCTAATGAAGATTGTTCCAAGCTTTGTTCTTCCATTCACACTGAACGTTTACATCAATCATGTTGGTTTGAAGCGACACCAAAGTGATGTCATAGTTGTGACTCAAGAATGTCTTTGAAGATCACATTAGAAAAAAAATCTCCCCTTATTTATCTTCATTAGATGGTGGTCTTTTATTTTTCTTTTGTTAACTTGTCAAATTCATCACTTTTCTGTAGATTTATTCCTGGTTAAAAGAAATGTTTTATCTGCATTAAACTTTTAATATTAGCTGCTTTTCCTTTTTTGTTAAAGTGCAGGTTTTACACTCTTTCATAATTCTCCTCAATAAAAATCAAACCTGTTCTTTTAGTGTAATCATTTTGGATTCACAATCATTCAAGATTTATTTACAGCCATGTTTTTTCATACTTTTCTACTATTCTTCTTATTAAAGTAATAATAATGTAAAACTATTACTAATTTTAAGGTGATAATAATAACATTTTATTCAAACATGTCCATATTTTTTTTAATTTCTTTGGTAAGTTTTGTTTTATTTCAGCACTTGATGATACAGGTGGTTGACCTGCCAATCAGAGAGTTAATAATGCATTTGACAGTTCTTAACCCAGTGGCTACGCCCCTCTGCCTCTTCCCTGCTTATTTTGTAATTATGTGCATCCATGTTTTTTCATCATGCATGTCTGTTGGACTTCATGAAGTTTTACTGCAGTTGGGACTTTATACAAACATTTGTTCCACCAGCTTTCACAGCAGTAGTTTTTGCTTTTTTCTTTGTGGGTCTGGTAATCCAGTTTTTGCGGCTTCATTTTGGCCGGCTCATCAATTTTCTGTTTGTTTTGGAATATTTTGCTGTTTGTTGGTTGTATGTTCTGAATTAGTGCAGTGGTAGTTGGTGCCAGATTTGTAACTGGTTGGATGAACTTGACTGATGGCTCCAGTGACTGGTCTGTGCCTTTTTAGGATTTGTTTTCCACCCTTCCCTTTCTGTATTATAGGATCAAAGGGTGACTGGACCAGACTAGAAGGGCTTTAGTTTGTTTCTGGTGGGATCCTGGGGGATCCCGTTTGAGGGGGGAGGTGTTACGGCCCTCTGGATCTTCTCTGACCAAGCCCTGTTTTCGTGGACGTGAACCTGTGAGTGCAGACATAAAGCCTGCTTGCTGAGATCTGGGGCAGATCACCACTGGGGCTGCCACCTGTATAGTACTGGTTTAGGGTGACGTTTTTAATAGAAATGACTCTTTTTAATAAAAATACATTTAAACTCCCTGCATTGTGTTCAGTCTCCATTTTATGTTCATAGTTTCAGGAATCTCCATAGATGCTTTCTTTGACTCTACTGAAGTGGATTATCTTTTCACAATTACAGGATTCGTCTACTGACATTGTGACAATCAGAAGCTACTCACTGCATTGTTAAATACCTTGTTGAAACATCATAATCCATGCAGTAATTATCTAATGGGAAGCTCTTGCTTGAAGCTTGCTTTGTTAAATCCAGGTTGTGATGGTTTTCTTGGGACAGGAAGTGTATTTATCACACTAAAACTAATCCAAACTGCCATGAAAATGCTTATCTTGGGTATATTTAGGATAATCATCAAATATTTTGTATTAGTCAGACATTAGTTTAAAACACGTGTAAACAACAAGTAATTAAACTTAATATTATAATAGACGGGCAGTGCTGCAGAGTGCTTAATAAAACAGAGGAAAGCTGCTACAGAGGCCTGGATGTCCAAGCAGGTAGTGAGTACACATGAAGATGTGTTTTTTAGAGACGGTGATGTTTGGTGGAGGAGTATTTAAAACTATAACTGGATGTGTGTGGGAGGTCATAACGGAAAATAATGGAGTCATATTTTTTTCATGCATCATACCCTGTCAGTGTGTGTTGCCGTCATTCTTGCACTGACTTGTTAAAACCACAGCACACATGAAAGTTTAACCTTCAAAAAAGGTCCATCTCTTAGAGGGAAAACCAAATCAAAGCAGAGCATAACAGAATTATTTATTAACAATCATTTTTTGTTGATTGTGTTTCTGAACTTTTGGAGCTGAAATCAAATGTTGAATAGAAATTTATGAGTTGCAAAGTCCTAATTTGCATGCACAACAACTATTTTCTCAAAAATCATGTTTTAAGTGTAAAATAGAATAATTTAATCTACTTAACATCAGAACTTTTATGGGCTTCACTTTCCCAGTCTCTTCATCTGTAGAAGCAACATTTCATTGTTTTAAAGGTGTCTTTTAGTGGAAGACTGTCATTAAGCACCAGTTTGACGTTTCCAGCTCATTCCAAAGAAAACTAAAACTCAGCAGTGCCTCCAGAGCTCGTTATCGTGGTGACTCTTGTTTCTGTACTAACACTTTAAATATGACTGTGGTTTATATTTGGAAGCCTCCACTTGCCAAGGAATCATAATATAAGATGAGTTTTATTTTCCTTCTGGAGCTGATTGTTCCTGCTTGGACTCAGAAAGTCACTGCTCCCAGCCAAGAAATAATCAGCCACAAAAGTGTACTGCACAAGTTGTTTTCGTTTATAATTTGTTTTTCTTCCAGATAAAGCAAACAAGAAGGATTGTTGATGTTTTTTCTCTGTGTTTTAGCTCAGAGGAGTGACTGCGTCAGCGTCAGGCCCACTGGGAAACGATGTTGGCCCTCAGTGTATCCGGCAGCGACTCCATCGGCAGCGGAGGGATCCATCCTCTAAGCTCCGATGGAAACGTCCCATCAGGCATCAGCCAGGATCCTCTTACAGCTTATTCTGGTGGTGACCTCCCCACTGCCGAGGGTGATGAAGAGGGTGAAGTCAGAACTGAATCCCCCAGGACTCACGAGGAGAGGCCGACTCAGAATGGAGGCGTGCCCAGACAGAACGGCTCCCTGAGGTATCACCCCCCACCGTCAGCCACCTCGCACTCCCCCGCCATCACAGACCCCCAGAGACAAGCCAGACCTCACCCTCTCTCCACCATGTCCCCATCATCTTCCTCCCCACCCCTCTGCTGCCCCCACTGCCACTTCCACTCCACCCTGTGCTGCACCTGCAGCCGACAAGAGTGCCCGCTCTTCCAGAACCAGGTCCCCGGCTCCAGGTCCCATCCAGGCACCACCTCTTCATCCTGCCCCTGCTGCCTCTCCTCCTGCACATACTCTCACCCTCATCACCCATCCTCCCCTCTCGCTCTTCATCACCACCAGCGCTGGCAGGAGCACATCCAGAGTCAGAAACATACACCTGGTATCAGGTAGGTGGAGGAGTGGGTTTCAGTGGTGTCAGAATCCTTCTAACACCGTCACTCAAACAGGTTAAAGCTGAATCGCTGTGTTTATGATACTAAATGTTTTTACTAGGTCTTTTCCAGTTCTTTTACTCATTCCTGATCTAACACAGACACTGAAGGAATTGATAACGGTTCTTAGAGTACAGTATTTTTTATCGATGCATGAGTTTACTAGCTTAGTTTTCCCCCAAATAAGAGCTTTTTCCACCAAACTGGACTAAACCAGAGCCAGAGATACTCAATCTGTTTCCACTGCTGAAAGCTCCGGATCAAACCTGAAGCTACTTTAGCATAAACTCTTTCCTGGGCTCAAGGAAAGATCCTTTCATCTGCAGAACAACCCGTTAAAATCTTAAAAAATCTCTGACTTAATTTCACGTTTATTCAGATTAATCTCACAGTCCCTCATTAAACACTGACGAACTGCAGCCTGAGCAGAGCAGCTTGCTGTAAGCTTCACTTTCACTTTTTATAGCGGCGTGGTCTGACATAATCAGGTGCACATAACTGGTACGCCAGTACACATGCGCACCCCAGATATCATGTGCATACCTGACCCCTCTGCCCGAAAGCACCTTTGCGGACCAGTGCTGTTATGCAGAACTATGTTTGGGGACTCTTTGTTGCGACACCTATGTGTGCATGGCTAATTAGCTTCCCTGATAGAACTGATGGGTTTTTGCTATTATGCTCTCTGCCATTATTATCAATAAAGAGCCATTCTGTTTAAAGCCAGTGACGGAGTGTTGTTGAGTAGTGACTTCCGGGCTGCTCCACAGACACTGACGAACTTCACATCCAGTTGTGGTGTAGTGAAAGAGCGGTCATATAGCCAGAAACTTGCTGACGCGCACACACACACACACACACACGCTGCTGAAAACATTGTGCGCACCCCTGGACATAATGAAGCGACTGCTCTCCAGCTGTGGAAAACCAAATCAATTCTTAACTGTTTTTTTTTTTTAAGCAGTTTGTCACTAACTCTAATATCATACCATAATTTGGTGGAAAAACCCAAACAAACACTTCATCAGGTTGTCTCACCAGGTTAATAGAATAGATGATTTATTCTACAGTCGTTTCTCCTGATAGGTGAGACTTTGGTTTGTGTTTGGTCTTTTGTGGATTAGATGGAATTGTATGAATATTCTAGTTGGCCTTAACAATGTTTAACTTTCATGTCAACCAGAGAAAGGCAGGTTGAAAACAAAGAAGGAAACTCTGCTACCAGAGTGTGTGTGTGTGTTAATAAAACATCTCATGAACCACTGGACAGATTTTGTGAAACTCAAAGTAATAATAGTCTGAAAATCTACAACTCCATAAGTTTTGGAGTCAACCAAATTCAAGATGGCTGCCACATCCAGCAGACCTTAAAAACACAAAAAATGCTGACTGTGCATTTTACAGATATTTAGCTCAGACTT
>SSNR01000035.1:1454660-1468470 GCA_006937965.1 Callopanchax toddi
TCCTGACGCATGCGCACTGAGTGCAAAAAATAGGAGATCGCTCGGGACGCAGGTCTTCAGCGTCCCTGTGTGACATGCGCACAACGGCAGGAGACCGGAGTGTTGCTCAGACCGAAACCGGAAGTTCTTGCTCTCTTTTTAATGGAGGGTAGAAAATGGATATTGATTCAAATAATCCTTCTTGCCCGCTTGTGAAAACAAGCCGAATGATTCCATTTGTCCTGATTTAATCAACTCAATGGTGAGTGACTTTGTTTGTTTGTTTTCTTAATGACTATGTGTCTGTCACGGATTTTCCCATTCAAAAACCCCATAGGCGGAGCTAGCCGCGGCTAGCAGTGCTAAGTCCTGATGAGTGAATTTATACCTTAAATAGCGACATGTGTTTGTTGTGGTGTCTGCCGAATGTTAGAGAAATACACATACTGCTGATTGAATACGTTGGTTTATGTAGTTTAGCCCGTTTTTCATGCGTTTTCTCTACTTTTCATTAAATTATTATGGCGTTTTAAGGAAGTTTGGTCTGACTGGGTTTGATGGGACTTATCAGTGGATGTGACTTTATTTTGTTGTTAATTCACTTGATTAGTTGAGCTGATTGTCATGACTTGCTTGGTTAGTGGTTGTTGGCTGAATTGTAACATTAATTATCTGACTATATTAGTTATAGGTGGATTTATGTGTTTGTGGTGTCAGTAGAAAGATAATTGTGAATATTAAGTAATGTTTTTGACTTTGCCAGGTTGTTTTTTTCTTGAAACTTTTACAACTTCTGTTGTGACCACATTGTGGTTGTTTTTTATTTTTATTTGTATCTGATTATATTGATATTATTCTAAGGTCTCCTTATGAAGACTTTATGATTTCTTTACTGTTTGATGTGTAGAATTAGACCTAACTGCACCACATTTCTAGAGAACTGGTGGTAGGGATTTTTACCAGCAAAATATTCAGTCAGATGAAAATATTTTTGCATCATTCCCTGCCCTAGTGGTGATATGTGATTTTTTTTTTTTTTGCGCATCTGAAAACTTACTAGCAAAAATGCGCCCCACCCAAAAAACTTTCACCAGCCGCCACTGCTCATTCTTCATCATCAATGTCTGGAGTTTATCAGACTCTTGTTGTTTTTTTGTTTATCCACCTGCCTCTTGAGGATTGATCAGAAGTTATCAATAGCTTCAGGTCTGAGTAGTTTCCTGGACATGAACTCGTTGATGCTTTGTTCCCCAAGCCCTTTAGTTCTGATTTTATCCTTGTGACCCGGTGCTCCATCATGCTGGAACAGCCATTGTTCATCACCAATCTGTGCTTGGATACTTGGGAGGAGTTCCTCAGGGAGACTGTTTAGGTACCATTCTTTATTCTGTGAGTGAGTCCACTCCCTTGGCTGAGAAGCAAACCCACACATGAATGGTCTCAGGATGCTTTACTTTTGGCAGGAGCGCTCACCATTTCTTCTCCAGACAATCCTTTTTCCAGATGCTCCAAACAATCAGAAAGCAGATGAATCAGAGAAAATGGCGTTCCCCAAGTCAGCAGTCTAGTCCCTGGACCTATAACAGAACATCAGTCTGTCTCTGATGGTTTTCCTGGAGAGAAACAGCTTCTTTGCTGCCCTACTTGACACCAGGCCATCCTCCAAAAGTCGCCTCACTTCTGCAGATGAACTCACACCTGCCGATGTTCCTGGAACTCAGATCCTTCAGCTGGATCAGCTTTAGGAGATAGTCCTGATTCTGCTGGAGTTCTTGGGCGTCCTGAAGCCTTCTTTATTAATGCAGTGGAAATGTTTTTTTATCATTATTAAGCTAATTTTTATGATACAGAATTTTGACATTAATTGTAATAATAATTATTAATTCAAGTGATCTTTCTATATAACATTATGGAGTTTATTTAAACTGTTATCAAACGAAGGCAGCAAGTTTGTGATGATTAAAATTGATAACTACAGGTCCCAGCTGTATTGCTTCTGGCTCATATCCTCTACATTTCACAGCAAGTTTTGCAAACATTACTGTATTAACTTTTAAACTGTTGTGACATGTAAACCACCCAGATTGAAGCAGTTTTAAGACTGTATGTTACACTAGCTGTTAGCTCTTCAGTTCTGAAGAGAGTAGAAGCTTTTTCTCTGAACTGAGGCTGCTCAGGAAGCTGTCTAAAACAGAGCAGTAATTACACAGAAACAAACTTCAAAAGATTATGTAACAATATAAAGTTCAAATATATGTTTCAGTTAAATGTGATAAACATTATGAATCATGTGAATGAAATTAACTAAATAGAGCTTCATTCTGTATTTTATTTTATTAACACTTATTAAAATGAACTGTGTTTTATTTACTTGAATCTTAAAGTTGTACACAGTACAGTACCTGGTAAAGGTTTGCTATTCTTTGTTTCAAATGGTTTGGGGGCTGGGTGTTATTAGCTAATGCTACTGCCCTCACCCATTTCAGACCATCTTTAACTTTAATTCTTTTAAGGACAGCAAATGTTTGGTTTAGTTTTTTTGACCTGGATTTTAGGTACACCGTCCCAGACCGACTATGACAGAAAACACAGAGCAGAACCAGCACTGTGTCACTAGAGAACATTTCTAGAAGCTTCAGGGCATCTAAAGTTCAACCTGTTTCTACCTGCTGGAGTCCGGAGCAGCTCTCTGACACTCAGGCATCCAGGGTCACTCTGAGTATTTAACCTCTCCGTTCACACCCGACTCTCCTGGAGCTACATGTTTGGATTCACCAGTTCCTCCTGTTGTTTACGGTGAACTCTGGGTTCTCATGTCACCATTTCAGGAGTTTTAACTTGGTGGCTTTTTCCTGCTACAGGTTCTGGTTTATAAGATTTTAGTAAATTGAACAAAAATCACCATCATTTCTGATGGGTTTTATGTGTCTGATGATCTCATCCAAATGTGTTGAGTTCGTTTGAGATGATCTGAGTTTCTTCTTTTAAAAGAAATGTGAGGATTTTCCTTTTAATTCAGGTGATTATAAAAGAAGAGAAACTGTCCAATAAATTGCACTCTGACCTGTTTGGATCGTTCTATTCACTGAGGGATGCATTGAGTTTTTTGGGAAAGCCTTGTGTGTGTGTGTGTGTGTGTGTGTGTGTGTGTGTGTGTAGTGGCTCTAGGGGCATGTGTAAGGGCTCTGTGAAGGATGAGGACAGATTTCCAGACATCCTGCAGCTCTCTTCTCTTATCCTCTCTACTGTTTGGTGCTACAGGGTTAACCAGGGGTCGGTGTGACAGCATCTTCATTATAGACTCTGAAGGTGTAGATGATGAAGCTGGGTTTGTTTTGGAATGTGTTAGATGTCGTTTTCCTTCCTTTGTTTACATCTAACGTACTTATTGTTTATGTTACCCAGCAGAATCAGCATCAATCTGCAAGACTATCTGCACCATAATTACAGTCATGGTAAAAAATAAGTTCATTACTAAGTACTTCCTTAAATCTGGGTTAGTTTTATTAGCTGATAAACATTTCTGTTGTCTGATCAGCTCCAATCTGCTGATACTAGAGCTCTTCAATATCAAACAAAAAGATATCAGAATATTTTTGCCATTTCTCCAAATAACGCTAATATGACAATATTTTAACAACTTTTAAAAAAGTATATACCTGCTCATTCTTTGCTAGGATATTTCCTATTGCTGAATAATACTTTCACAAATAATACGTACCTTCACCACTAGTACTACCATGGGTCTGCCTCATCCTACGGTCAGTGTTCAGGCCACAGATGGTGAAACGCGTTTGTTGTCGCTCCGTCTTTCAATGCAACCATTGTTTTCCACAAATAGCAGATTGTATGTTGCAGCTAGTCACCGGAGAGGCCTCCAATGCTAACGCCAGCCTATCAGGGCTAATGGCCAGCAGAGGGAGTAGGTATGTAGTTATATTCAGGGCTACACATCATTATTTCAACAAGGTACTCAAAGGAGTACCAGGCGTCGCTGTTTGGTAGTTTGGTGAGTGTTTCACATGTTACTGGTTTAGTATTTCCACATCAAGTGTTGTTTGACTTTATTTTTCACATCAAGTTTAGCTCAGATGAACTGAATCAGACACTCCTTTTAATGTAATAGTTTCCACTCAGAGGGAGAGAAAACTTTCTGGAGTTGATCAAACATTCAGTTTGACCCTTGACCTTTACGTCTGCCTACAGTTTAGATTTCATTAAAAAAAGACGGAATGATGTGACTTTTTATTTTATAGTCAGAAAAACAGCTGATGGATCCCAAAAATAAAACTATCATTTGTCTTATTTCTGTTGTATGAAAATAATAATAATAATGCATCAGTTTTATATAGCGCTTTTCAGGTCACTCAAAGACGCTTTACAGAGTTGCATTATTCATTCACACAGTCATTCTCACCGGTGGTGGTAAACTACGACAGACGTCTGTAGCCACAGCTGCCCTGGGGCAGACTGACAGAAGCGAGGCTGCCATTCTGCGCCATCGGCCCTTCTGACCACCACCAACATTCACACACAGTCACACAGGCAAGGTGGGTGAAGTGTCTTGCCCAAGGACACAACGACAATCTAACCCAGCCAGAGCTGGGGATCGAACCGGTGACCCTCCGGTTACCAGACCGGCCACTCTCCCAACTGAGCTAGTGCCGCCCCACCATGAAACCATGACTTAGGTCAGTGGCTTATGAAAGTTCACAATATACTCTGTACCGGATGTAAGTACTTGTATGCGTGCATGAATAATGGAATTTATTAAGTGCTTTGAGTATCCTCGGATAGAAAAGTGCTATAAAAATCTGCTCCATCATTATTTGTTGTTATAATCGTATTCTGTATAAACGTGGTATCAGTGCTTCACTAAACCTTCTCCCCTGCTGCTGTCGATGATGTTTAGTACGTTTCCACTGATAATTATTGACAAAAAATGTTAGAAGAATCTCCACCTGGTTCTTTAAACACATTTGGTTCTTGAGGTGGGGGAACCATCAGTTTCTGATCTTTTTCATGTTTAGCAGGGCTCTGTCTGTTTTCCAAAAAGGAACACATTAAACACACCTTCCATGACTCATCCTGCTCTTTTAGTGATTCATCTCCCTGCTGTTTTCCTATTGTCCATCTTTTCCTCATGACCACTTTAGTTCCTCGCTGTTCACCTCCTGCAGCCCCTCTCTGGATGAAGCAAACCTCATAAAGATAGCCAGCTCAGATCAAAGACCCTGCTGTCCTGTAAAGCAGGATCAAAGCAGCCTTGTCATAACTCCTCATTCGTTGGGTGAGCAGCTATCTCGCCCTCAGCTGGATAAATACTGATGGAGCTGCAGGCTGCTTGAGATTACTTTGAAGAGGATAAACTACTACATGTGTTTCAACTGTAGGGAAATCTTTTTGGGTTTGTTGGACTTTGTTTTCTTTAATCTGTTTGTGGAGTCTTTATCTCAGCAGGATGACTAAATAGTTGACTGCCTGGGATTATAACCTGAACGTGGGCTTCCTGTTTTTAGACCAATGAGCAGCGTCCGTCTGTCTGTCCTCTAAGCGTTTAGCTGTCCTTACAGCTAATGTTAATACTAACTACGTTTAAGAGTTCATAGCGAGAAAACTGCATGTTCTTAAAAAACCCAGCAGTTGTAATGAATATAAACAGGAAGTATTTCAGACATCAACTGTTTATTATAGCTTTTCCACACAAAAACACTTCAAGGTGGCCAAACAAATCAGATCAGGTGAGACAAGTGATCATGTTTAAATTCTTTCTACGAGGTTGGTGGTTTCATTTGTGCCTTAAGCTACTGTAGACTAAGATTTGTTACCTGTACACCAGCAAGCTAAACTAAACTGTTCAGATGTGTCTTTGTCTGGACTTGTAGGCTTTGATTTATGATGATGATCCTGGTGTTTCTGAACCTAAATGACTCATCAGGCTTTGATAAGGTTGTTTGGCTGTTCGGGGAAATTCACAGAGGAGGAGGAGGAGCTTCTCGTCATGTGCTCTAAAATCAACCCCTTTAGTTCTGGATCCTGCTGCTACAACAGTTGGACTCGGTTGCTGATTTTATGTTTTCTGATCTGGTACAATGCTAATACCACAAAACCTTGCTGGTGTACAACCTCTCTGGACCTGTAAGCTTGACATGAGAAATAAAGAGATGAAAGGGAGCCATGATGAAGATGTCACACAGACTGACAGCCTTGGCTGCAGTCCTGAAATCCAGACTGTCTGCCTGGAATTTGTTCGTGTCCATATTTCACCTCAAGGAATTCCAGGCGGTGGCAGGTGGAGACAGAAAAGGCCACGCTCACCACCAGTGGGTTCAGTCAGCCAGAAGTCCAGAAACACACACACACTTCTACATCTGAAAGCTGCAGGAAAACATCTGTTTGTCACAAACATGTTTGAGGCTGCAGCTTTCAGTGTTCTGGTTGTGTGATACTGAGAGTAGAGCTACCTGTGTTTAAACAGCTGTGTTTATTGGAGGCCTGTTAGAAACATGATGCGCTTTGAGTCAGAGTTACTGCTGTAGTTTACCTTCAAACTAGGGGCGATCACAGTCACACTTTAACTTTGATGATTTTAGGAAATGTTTCCATTTTCAAATCTTTTACAAATTATTAGATTGAGTTTTTTAATTCTCACAACAATTTTAGTACAACAACAAATTATGCATCAAAATGTGGACATTCTTGTCTTCTGTCACTGCTGTAGGACTGATGGTTCCCCTCAGAGTGCAAAGAGTACACACCAAATATTTCACCATGGTGACCCTAATGAGCCACTGGCAGCAGCGTTAACTTACTTTTGATCTTTGTTCTCATTCTTTTACAGTTAATGCATCAACGCATTTCATCTCAGATTATTCCAAATTTGGTGTTTGGGTTTCAGGCAGTAGCTGTGGTGGTACCCTTCACAACGCTCTAGGTTTTATTTAATATACCATAACATATTAATCTGGTAAACCTGATAAGTAGTATTTCTTAGTCCTTTTACAGATTTATAGATGTAATAAAGTCATCTAGCCATATTTGAAGGCTAACTTTAAGAATCACTGATGTCCCTCAGTGCTGTGCTTTAGCCACGTGTTCTTGCTTAAACACACACACACACACACACACACACACACACACACACACACACACACACACACACACACTTTAGGGGTGGGAGATAAACTCATTTTTCTGATGCATCGAGATGCAGACATAATTGATTATGAATTGATTTAAAAATGTTAAATTTAGATTTTATTAATGTTAATTCTAAGTTGAGGGTCACAAGAAGCGGAAGTCAAAAGACCAGAAGTCCAGCGCTCGGATGGACAGTTTATACTGCCCACATAATAGTGATGGGATTTATGGCTCTTTGAAGGGAGCCGTTCACCTCAAAGAGCCATTCAAAAAAACTGGCACTTTTATGGCTTTTTTTGCAATGTTTTGAAAGAGAAATGTCATGTGGAACTATGTTTGGGGACACTCTTTGTTGCGACACCTACATGCCCATATAGGGCATCACAACATGCCCTATAGGTGGTAACCCAGGACTCCCTTGTAAAAGAGTTTCTGTAACTCAATGGGACTTTCCAGGCTAAACAAAGGTTAATAAAAAATGTGCATTGCTTCCCCGATAGAACAGATGGGTTCATGTTGCTATGCTCACTGATGTTTAAATAAAGAGCCGTTTTGTTTCATTCAGCAACTTACTGTCGTTGAATATTGCCTAGCGGTCTCAAACGTCACAGTTAATACAAAAAAATGAACAGTTTTTTACAAGGTCTCGGTTAAGAGCCGTTCAAAAGATTTGATTCATCTATCATGAGAAACCACATTGAACGTTTTCACCTGAAGGAGGAGGAAAAACAGCTAGTGGTAGCCGCCACTGCTAACCAGAGGACAGTAGAGAAAATACTGTCAAAGTTTCCACCTAACTCAGAAAAAGACAAAACAGATTATAAAGACCATTACAACTTTTACTGCCAAGGATTTGCATCAGTACTCAGTTGTTGAGAACCAGGGTTTTCTCTCTATGTTGCTTATTGGAGCCACGATACAACATACCATCTCAAAGATCTTTTAGTGACACAGCCAAACTGAACAATGAGACCAAAAATAATGTCATGAATCACTGTCCTGCAATCTTCCTTATTTATTTTTAAAGTTAGAGCAATTGTTTATGTTGTTCACATTAATTGGAAGTCCATAAGCATTATTTTGTATGAAAGCTGTGATTTCATTACAGTATTTTTGTTATTTAAATGCTTGCACTGCTATGTTTTATTAAGTAAAGATAATGGAAGTAAATTCATGTTGGGTTATTACAAACACTTTGCTTTAAAAGTACCACATAGTCACATGACAGGAAGGTGAGGGGGAAGAGCAATGTAGATGCATCAATAATCGTTTTATAATCGCATCGCAGCTCTCTGAATCGTAATCAAATCGAACCGTGAGGACCCTGAAGATTCCCACCCCTAACACACACACACGCACACACACTGAGGCTTATCAAAGTGTACTATCCCTGCTGCACAGTGCTGTGTTTTTCTGCCCGGTTGGTCTTGTGATGTCATCTGGATGGGTGCGTTGGCACACAGACATATTTCACAGTTAGCTCAAGTTTGTAATTGCACGCGGCGTTCCAGCGAGGCACTAATCAGGGTGAGGCGGAACCAGCAGCCCGATGGCTGACACTAATTGGTCTTGCTCTGACATGAGAGCATTATTCATGAAGTAGTTACTCGCCTGTCTGTTGACAGCTCACCCTCAACGCCCTTCGAGACTAGCACACACACCAAAGATCACCTTAGCGTTCTCCATCCAGATACATACAAGATATTGTTGTTTGACTTGGATCTCTCAGTTTATCTGAAGGAGGATATTCCTCTTTCAGGCTCTAACGTTTGTGGCTCAGGCTGCACCGTGTTGTAAAGGAGACCCTTTCCCAGCTGCTCCTGCACCCCCACCCCCCTCCTCTGTCAGCACAGTGCTGAGTGAGCAGCTGGCGGTCTGTGTTTACCTTATTAATTAGCCCAGTGATCCAGAAACACTCTCCCTCTGGTAAATAGAATAACACTGAGAGGTTACTCTGGGCTGGAGGAGGACCAGAGAGGAGGAGGCCAAAGCCACAGAGAGGAAGTTGGACCCAGAGACACTTGAGAGGCATCAGGAGTGGAAATGATCGGTGGAAACATGACACGGTGGCTCATCAACTTGTAGAATTTAGATCCTCGTCAGTCAACATCAGCTGTGTTTCTCACCACCAACCGCTTCAGTTTTAGCAATATTTATATTTTATTTAATAAATATTATATATATTGTTTATGTTTTAATATATTTAATAAACTACTAGATTGATTACAATGACACTTTCAAAAAATCCTCTTTGGATTTATATCAACACCTACTGTAATTAAAGATGCCATCATCAACAAAAATGTCCAGATCATGTACAGATATTGAGCTATTGTTTCGTGTGGTAATGGCTAAATGCTAACACAGTTAACATTTTTTACCTTCAGTAAAACCTCAGCAGGTTTTAAGCCAGGTGACTTCGCTGCTCAGTGATCAGGTGTTTCTCGTTGGTAGCACTGTTAGTCCGCAGCAAGAAGGTTGCAGGTTCAACATCCGGCTGTGTCCTTTCTGTGTGGAGTTTGAGTGCTGTCCCCTTACCTGAGTGGGTTTTCTCTGGGTTCTCGGGTTTCCTCCTACAGATAAAAACATGCCAGTGTTGTGAAGCACTTTGGGGAGTGAAGCACTCTAGGAAAGCGCTATACAAATTAGGAGTGGGAATTGAGAACCAGTTACGACTTAGAACCGGTTCCAACAGACCATTCCATCGAAATTTTACACCTCCAACTTTATCAAATCTTCTTAACAATTCTCTTGTTTCCAGTTTTCCCGAAATTTGCTGGTTAGTAGTCTTTCACCCCTGGAGGAGTTAGACTTCTGTGCACCTCTCACTGGTCAGAGAACAGTAACACGGTTTCTGTCAGACAAGTGCAGGAGGGGCATGATGAGGTGAGGTCCAGACGGAACCGCTGCAGTGTCTACACACAAACTCGCAACAAACGCAGGATCTCCCACTCTGCTTTTTCACAAATCACACACTGCACTCTTTGAGACAACTCAGGGGGGCGAAGGTGCTGCAGCGGTTTGGGTCCGAAAGCAGTGCTGGGTCCGTCTGGTTCTATCTGGACCTCGTGCTGCACTTGTCGGTCAGAAACCGGATTATTGTTCTGCCGAACCGGTGAGAGGCGCATAGAGGACAACCCCTCTGGGGGTGGGAGGTTGGTGACAAGGGGGAGGTGAAGGGGCATCGGGGGACCCCCCCCCAAAAAAGACACACTCATGGTGTAGAACTTTTTTCTTGCTGCTTAACAACTACTCAAGAATTGATAAGGGAATTGTTAAGGCGTTGAATTGATAAGCAGAGTCGACAATGGCATTGATATTGATAAAAACGTATCATTTCCCACTTCTAATACAAATACAGGCTGTTTACCAAGGTGCCTCTAAATTGTCCCAAGGTGTGAGTGGGGTTGTCTTGTTTGGCTCTGTGTGTCCCTGTGATGGACTGGAGACCCTGTCCAGCATGTCTCCTGCCTTTTTCCCTGTGACACGTCACAGTGTTGATCTTAGTTGAAAAGCTACTTCTTCGTGGACATCTGTTCAGGTAGTGCGGCTTTAGTTTCATCTGGCTTTATTTTATAAATGACATTAGATTAAAACTAAACTCATAAGCAAATATTTTTCAGCCTTTGAGCTCAACTTGTTTTTTTTATATCAGAACAGGGTAAATTATTACCTTCTGACTTGCTGGATTCTTGATCTTTGTCTTCGTCCTTTCAGAGTTCTCAGGTATGCTCTGCGTCTTTCCAGTTGGCTGAAATAGAAAGATCGGAGGATTGCAGACTAAATCCAAAACAGACCTTTAGTAGACAAATAGATCGGCCTGACAGTGCTGTTGTGAATCTGTTCCAAGCATTTCCTCTCCATTTTGGGCCATATCTCCATCCTGAGGTCTGGAGTTCAAGGCCATACAAGGAAACTCCAAAGATGGTGCACAGAGAACAGAATAGCTTAACAAAACTGAACATTCTCTTGACTATTAGATCAAATGTGAGCATGTTAACGTGGTTTTTTATTAGATAGAGGTGGTTTAAAGTGTCTTAAATGTTAGTTTGATATTTGAAACTGATTTTCTCCTGATTTAACACTAGAACCTGTCTGGTGGGGAAACTCTGTAATTGTACTTTAATTTAGCTTCAAATAAAAGATCTTTGCATGTGAGTGACTGGATTCCTGCTGCTCTCTTTGTGGTTCTTTTATCCCAGATCAGTTATCCTGCAGCCCTGCTCTGATCAGATCAGTATCTGATTCTCCTGCTTCCTCCTCTTCCTTCCACTCGGGGCGTTTTTCTGCTGCCAGCATACCGGACACCCCCCCCCCCCCACTGCTCTCAGGAAGAGTTGATGACAAATCCAGATAAATCCCAAGCAGCCAAAGATCTGGTGTGCATTGGGGTCAACCAGAATGTGTCTGGAAGCTTTATTACAGATGATAATTTAATAGTAAACTGTGTGTGTGTGTGTGTGTGTGTGTGTTAATTGTAAAGAAGTAATTAGAGACTGAACCATTAGGATCAATTGGAAGCAAAAAAAATGAGAAGGATGGTTTTCAAAATTCTTAATATTGGGTGAAAAAGTCGGAATATGACAAGTATTCAGTTTAAATGATTATTATAACCAAAGGCTCTAGGTGAGGGTTTACAGGGTGAACTAAATTATAACCTGTGGTATTTTCCTGAATTAGTCCAGGTGTGTCTGCTGAATCACAAGAGAGGAACTCGCAGAACCATCCTTCACAATAAGAGTCTCAAACATACTAACAAGGTATCTGAGCTACAACGAGTTCTTTATCATTAGAAACCATATAGTGAAGCATCAGGTCACCTTAGTTCACTTAAGCAAGGCATTATGGGTATGTTGGTCTTAGAGACAGTGCTGGTTTAGGCGTTGATTCTCACGTAATCTCAAATTTCTCAACCGTTCAACTCTAATCTCAACATTTCTACCTTTTTATTGGTATTTTGACCCAAATCTCAACATTTTGACATCTCTACTTTTTCACATTTTAACTTTTTTTTCTTAACTTGTCCACTTTTGTCTCAAAGCTTCAATGTTTTATATATTTTGACTTTATTCTCATCCTTTCAAATGCTTTGTTTATATTTCAACTTTACCCTCAACATTTTAACTTTATTGTTGACTTTTGTTTCCTTTAAACATTTTAGATTTAATCGTGACATTTCTACTCTAATATCAGAACTTGAAAACTAAAAAGTTGTCCTTAATTTTTCCCCGACGCGGCAGTAATACGCCATCCACGTCTGTCTGGTTCAGTTTGAACTTTTCAGGTCTGTGTCGGCCTGTGGGGTAAAAGTCTAAACCTTGGGTTGGTCCTAAGGTGTGTGTGTGTGTGTGTGTGAGACGTGTATATTAGAAACACAAGTGCTGTGTCTCGTAGGAGAGGGATCTGAAAGCAGCGGCGTTGTGTGATGAGTTCAGTGGAAACTACTTCTGACAGCTGCGTCAGCTTTAATGTTTTCAGAAGTCCAGAACCCAGTGTGTGCTCTCCTGCTGGAAAAGACCTCAGATCATGAAGACAATAGATCGTCTCTTTCTCAAAAGTCTCTGCAAGTCTGTTTTTGATTGGCTGTTGCTTTGACGTAAAGATGTAAACTTAATTTATCGTCTTCTTTTTGTTTTGCAGCCCTGCAAGGCCCTTTCGATTCCCCAAAAGGTAAGAGCTGCCAAAAACTGTTTTTACTCTGCTGATGATCTGGTTTGCAAAGTTCTCCTCCTCCTCCTCCTCTCCCCTTCATTCCTGTCATCCATCCATCACTGCTCTCGTGGAGCCATCATTCCTCAGCAGTGAGTCATTAGAGTAATGGAGGGAGTTGTGTCTTTGTGTGTACCTGGTCTCTAGTAACCAGCAGCTCCCATCCCCTCCTATGTTCAGTTTACTGAAGAATTATCACGTTTAGGGTTAAAATATCATTTCTTACTGAGCAAATTTGACAAACTCAGCTAATTTTTTCATCCTATTTAAACTCTAAATAGATATGGATGTTTAATTTAATCTGTAGATATTGTATCCACTACTTTTGTCTTGTTTTATTTAGAAAACCTACCACAGATTTAGATTTGTTTTTGATTATTTCAACCTGTTGTTTTGTTCCCAGCTACGCTGAGCTGATTGCTGATTGGCCGGTGGTTGTGCTCGGGGTGTGCACGGTGCTTATTGTTGTTTGTGCCTTAGTGGGCGTCCTGGTCCCAGACCTGCCTGATTTCTCGGACCCGCTGCTGGTAAGTCTAGTCTCATGATTCTCTGCTTCCTCCATTAGAATAATCTGAGTTTAATCTAAACTTTAACAGAGCAGATTGACTAAAAGTCCATGTACATTTTAGGGATGCACCGATACCACATCTTTTCAAACGAGTATGTACATTTGAGTACTTGTTAGGGGTGCAACGGATCATCATCGATCCGTGGTTCGTACGGATCACCCTCTACGGTTCGGAACGCACGTGGTTCGCGGTTCTTGTAGAGCGCGTGCATCGCTAAATAATTCCCGACGTTCTGTTCTCACGCGCTGTGAATCTGCAGATTATTCCCCTCTTAGAAAGGGGTTCGTTTTGCATCACGTATAGAGGTTAACTCTGTTGGCTTCAGCCGTTTTAGAACACCAGAACGAAGGATCCCTGATCAATATCCAGTCTCTGCTGCGCGCGCGCTGCCTCTGATTCCTCCGTGTCTCTCT
>SSNR01000035.1:1468489-1485620 GCA_006937965.1 Callopanchax toddi
TGGTGGAAGATCAAATCAACTTTATTTATAGAGCACATTTCCTGCAGAACAACACAATGTGCTTTACAGCAAATAAAACAACCTAAAATCAGATGAGGGGTTAACAGAGCTGCTACTGGAGTCCACTGACCAAAGTAATGGTTGCACTGGGACTGAATCTGTTCAAGTCTGTTAAACACAATAAATGACTTCATAAAGACACTTTATGTTGTTCTATATCAATCTACTGGTCTGACACAGTCATTTAATGAATTTAAATGACAATAACTCAAGAAGAGGGCTTTCTTTAGCCATTTCTTTAGATGCGATTAAAAATGCGATTAATTAGATTAATTAATTACAGATCATAATTAATTAATCGCACAGTTTTTTTAATCGCATGACAGCACTAGTACTACTACTACACAAGAAAGTTGACTCCCATCTCCTCCAGAGTTAGCTCCAAGTAGCTCCAGTTAGCTGTTGGTGTTGCAGCTCAACTGAGAGCTAATCATCACACTATGTTATATATAATCGACTCTATAGTATCAGTGTACTTTTATGAGTATGAGCATGAGTATACGACCTTAGTATTGGATGAATACACGATACCAGTATCAGCATCTGTGCATCCTGTTTTTCTTGACTCAGAGCTTCAGTTCCACTTGGTTCTCTTTAAAAAGAAAGTCTGTTGATGAAACGACTCAAGTGACTGGAATCACTCAGTTATAAAAACTCTTGATGCTAAATGATTAGATTTGATGCTTCGTTTAAACCACATGACTGCGTTCTGTTCAGGGATCGCCATCAGTTTCTACTCACAACATGCTGACGTTTTTTTGTGGGATGGAAAAAACAAGGAGAAAATCAGAGAAAAGGACCAAAGGTTCGGGACGATATCAAACAACAGAAAAATAAAAACGCTACAGTAAAACGTAATTGGATCACTACAGTAACACAACAGCTTTGAATAAACATGCATCGTCTTTGATGGGAGGAACCAAACATCCAATCCCCCAAAGATCTGCTATGTCGATGGCTCAGCTTTGGATTACGTCACAGCCTACAAACATCTGAGCATCTGGCTGGATTCATCTGTATCTTTCACCACTCAAATCAACAATCTGCAAACAAAAGTCAAGCAAAACTAGATTTTTGTTTTCATAACAAAGCTTCCTTCACTCATGCAGCTAAACACATCCTTGTTAAAGTGACAATACTCCTAATTCTGGACGACGAAGACATCATCACTGGCTTCTAATAGTGTAAAAGACAATTCAGGACAAGACTCGTCTCTATCTGTCCTCTCTTCTTCACCTGGCCCATAATAAACATCACATTAGGTCTGGTGAAGATATTCAGCTCATCATCTCATCACCTCTACTGTCTTTGACTGTAAATCCTTCAGCTCTGCAGCAACATGTGATCGAAACACTTTACATAACACCCTTAAACTTTAACTCTGACACCTACAACCTTTAATCTAAACTTCATCAGGTTAAACTGATTGCTGCTCTTGTTGATCTCATTTATTTATTTCATACACTGTATGATGTAATGGTTCTACTACATGCATGTGTATATGTTCATACATTTTTCAGATCCAGATTCAAATGTTCTAATACCTGCCCTATATCCTATTTATTGTTTTTATTTGTTCTTATTAGCTCTTTTATCATTTGTTTTTTGTTGTTTTTTATTTGCACTACACAGATGTGTATAGTCATAGTACCCAGACTTATTTATTATATGTATGACTTTCTGTTTGTAGAACTATTGAATTTACTGTTTAATAAGTAGATTCCTATAACTCCACACGAGATGAATTAAAGCACGATGGAGTAAACACACAGGTTCAAAATGCCTTCTCCTCTGTCTCCTTCCTGGACTGAGCTGTGCAATATCCAACTACTGATACTTTGAAATAAAGACAAATGATTTCTGTACCTTTTGTGGCGCCCTGGCTTATGTGTGTACACGAGAGAGGGAAAGGCACAGCGTTTTAGGAGCTTCTGGTTAAGAAATAGTAGGAACCAGTGTAGCACATGTGTATTCAAGTACTTAATTAATTAATGCATTCAACAGATGATCTGATTACTAAAATATTCTACAGCTTCTTATCTAGTTGATGTTATTTCTTCAATAATTGAACACAGACGTTTCTAGTTGATTGAATAAAATGAACATTTAGATGAAGTTTAGATGTTTAATCTGAAAATTGTGACCATAAAGACAAAAGATTGTTTTGCTTATTGTTGTTTTTTTCTATTTCCAACAGGGTTTTGAGCCTCGGGGCACCGCTATTGGCCAGCGACTGGTCACATGGAACAACATGGTCAAGAACACAGGCTACAAAGCCACACTGGCCAACTACCCCTTCAAATATGCTGACGAGCAAGCCAAAAAGTAACACACACACACACACACACACACACACACCTTTCACATTATGTAGACATGTTCTCATGTAAGTTTTAAACCATATAGACAGATTGAATTTTTGATTGTTTTATCACTTCCTGCTGAAAGGCAGAAGGTGAGTGATAATGGTTTTTCCTGTATCTGATGTGTGTTTGTTATTAAATATAAAGCTAATCAACTTTAGCCACACCTTTGACAGCCTTCTGAAGGAGCCCCTGGCCTCGCCTTGAGTGACATATGAGCCTTGCTGTTATTGTTTTATTTCCTATAACTGGTTGATGTGTGTTGGAAGTTGGGAACCGAACTCAACTCTGGGATCAAAAAAGTTTTCTGACTCTCCATCCATCCATCAACAGTCCACGCCTGCTCCTCTTCAACAGCAAATGATAAAAAACGTTTTTTCTTCAACTAATTCTCATTTAAACACTGACTTCTGTTTTTGATGTGGTATATTTTACAAGATTTCTAGCTTTGGTTTTTTCGGGTCACTTCCTGTATTTTTGTGTTTCAACTTTCCCATTTTGTTTGTACACTAACTTCTGAGCAGTGGTGTCCACTCCTGGTCCTCAAGAGCCACTTTCCTCCATGTTTTAGACGTTTCTGTGCTCCGACACACCTGAACAGGTCATTTAACCATTAAACCAGGAGAATAATGGCTCTCAGCACCAGGATTGGACCTTACCATTAGTTAGACTATTACTCTGTGACTATTTAGAGAGAAAATCGATCCTGCATATCTTTTTGAATTTGTTCAAAATTCAAAGGAGAGTGAGACGCCGTGACAGGAGAGGAAATCAAGAACCTTTGCAGATGTTTTGAGACACTTTGGAAACTCATGAATAGATACTGACTTTATCTTCTATTTATTGTGTTCTAGTCACCAAGAACCCAGATGGGCAGACGACCATTTTGACAGAGACAAACGTCAGGCAGAGTGGGACTTCAGTAAGGAGTTCTTCTGTGATGTTCCAGGTAAAATTCTAATAATATAAAATAACTGTAACTGTATCCGGTAGGAAAATAAAAGAGGGAGGCTTAATGTCTTTAATGTCTTTAATGTCATTTAAATATCATTCCTGCTTAGACAAACAGATGTCAACTCAGACCACATCATTATTCTCAGCTACCTCTAAGACAGTAGATTGATAGATCCTAATGAAAAGAAGGTGGTAAAAGTAGTTTATTTTTTTAATCCAGCAGAATGTTTTTCCTAACTCAGGTGACAGCTACTCTCGGTTGGTGTTCGCGTCAGCTGAAGGAAAGAATCTGTGGAACATTCAGGCCATCAAGTCGGTGTGTAATCAGGACAACACAAGAGTAAGTACACCTCTCTGGAAGTCCAGATCAATAACGAGTCATCCTCTTTCCATCTGTGGATTTATTGTTTCCGTCTTTGCCAGGTGCGCTCCCACCGTGACTACTGGAGTCTGTGTCAGCGCACCAACGATGCCTCCTGTTGTCCCAGTTGGACTCTGGGGAATTACATCGCTGTCCTCAGCAACAGGTCATCCTGTCAGACCATCACAGAGCGTGACGTATCCAACACGCTCAAGATCCTTCGTGCATGCGTCAAGTACTACCACAACGGCACGCTCGGACCCGAATGCTGGGACATGGCGCTGCGACGGAAGGATCAGGTCAAATGTGCCAGTGTGCCTCGGAAGTGCACCAAGTACAACGCCGTCTACCAGATTCTTCACTTCCTGGTGGACAAAGATTTCCTCAGTCCGAAGAGCCTGGAGCACCCCCCACCGGTGCTCAAGTACAGTATGCTCATCTCCCCCACCGAGAAGGGGAAGTCCATGATGAACATTTACCTGGATAACTTTGAGAAATGGAACTCTTCAGATGGTATCACCACAGTGACGGGGATTGAGTTCGGCATCAAACATGACCTGTTCCAGGACTACCTCCTCACCGACACGGTGTACCCGGCCATAGCCATCGTGATAGTTCTGCTGGTCATGTGCGTGTATACTCGCTCAGTCTTCATCACTCTCATGACTATAATCGCCATCATCAGTTCACTGATTGTGTCTTACTTCCTTTATCGAATGATCTTCAACTTTGAGTTCTTCCCCTTCATGAACCTCACGGCGCTCATCATCCTTGTTGGCATAGGAGCCGATGATGCCTTTGTGCTTTGCGACGTTTGGAACTACACCAAGTTTGATAAGCCGCACGCCGAATTGTCAGAGACGGTCAGCGTGACCCTGCAGCACGCCGCCCTCTCCATGTTTGTCACCAGCTTCACCACCGCTGCAGCCTTCTATGCCAATTACGTCAGCAACATCACCGCCATTCGCTGCTTTGGCGTCTACGCAGGCACCGCCATTCTAGTCAACTACATCCTGATGGTGACGTGGCTGCCTGCTGTGGTGGTGCTACACGAGCGCTACCTGCCGAACGTCTTGCCCTGCTCCAAGCCTGAACACCAGCAAAGAAGCTTCTGCTCACAGATGTTCTGGGCGGGACTTTGTCAGAAGGTCGGTAAGTGTCTGTTTGCCATGTCTGAGGCGTCCAGGATCTTCTTTGAGAAGGTGCTGCCGTGCATCGTCATCAGGCTGCGCTACCTCTGGCTCTTTTGGTTTCTTGCCATCACAGTCGGTGGGGCTTACGTGGTTTGTGTGAATCCAAAGATGAAGCTCCCATCTCTTGAGCTGGCAGAGTTCCAGGTATTCCGGTCTTCTCATCCTTTTGAGCGTTACGACGCAGAGTTCAAGAAACTGTTCATGTTTGAGAGGGTTAATCATGGCGAGGATCTCCACATGCCCATCACAATCATTTGGGGGGTTACTCCTGTGGATAACGGAGACCCTCTGAACCCCAAAAACAAGGGGAAGCTGATGTTGGACACCAGCTTCAACATAGCCAGCCCAGCATCTCAGCTATGGATCCTCAACTTCTGCCAGAAGCTCAGGAACCAGAGCTTTGTTTTTCAGTCGGAGGAGCAAGACTTCACTAGCTGCTTCATCGAAACGTTCAAACAGGTCAGTATCACGGACTCGGCATGTCCAGGATAGTTTCTTAGCAGAATCAGTTTCATTATCTCTGATTTTTTTAACAGTGGATGGAGAACCAAGACTGTGAAGAGGCCTCGGTCTACCCCTGCTGCAGCCAGTCCACCTTCCCCTACAAGCAGGATGTGTTTGAGCTGTGCATCAAGAGAGCCATCATGGAGCTGGATCGGAGTACCAGCTACCATCTGGACAGCAAGACCCCCGGACCTCGGTTTGACATCAACGATACAATCAGAGCCATAGTTTTAGAGTTCCAGAGTACCTACCTCTTCACACTGGCCTACGAGAAGATGTACCAGTTCTACAGAGAGGTGTGATGTGTGATGATCTCGTGTGTATTTGTGAGCAGGATCGGCTGTTTTTGTGTTTCTGATGTTGTGACTGTGTTTTAGGTGGACGCCTGGATCACCGAGGAGCTGCGCTTCGCCCCTGAAGGTCTGAGCAACGGCTGGTTTGTCAGCAACCTGGAGTTCTACGACCTGCAGGACAGCCTGTCTGATGGTACTCTGGTTGCCATGGCGTTGTCCGTGGCTGTAGCCTTCAGCGTTATGCTGCTAACCACCTGGAACATCATCATCAGCATGTATGCCATCTTTTCCATTGCTGGGACCATTTTTGTCACGGTGGGCTCTCTGGTTCTTCTGGGCTGGGAGCTGAATGTCTTGGAGTCCGTTACCATTTCTGTTGCGGTGGGGCTGTCTGTGGACTTCGCTGTCCACTACGGTGTAGCCTACAGACTCTCTCCAGCACCTGACCGGGAGGGGAAGGTGGTGTTTTCCCTCAGTCGGATGGGCTCTGCTATCGCCATGGCAGCACTGACCACCTTCGTTGCCGGGGCGATGATGATGCCATCAACCGTGCTGGCCTACACCCAGCTGGGAACCTTCATGATGCTGATCATGTGCATCAGCTGGGCCTTTGCCACCTTCTTCTTCCAGTGCTTGTGCCGCTGCCTGGGACCTCAGGGCACCTGTGGTCAGATACCCCTCCCTGAAAAGCTGCAGTGTCAGGCCTTCAGCAAAGCCACCTCCACAGGCCCCCCTCCTCAGGGGAAAACTGGCCCAGGAAAGTACCAGCTTGACATCCAGGACGGGGAGGGGGAGCACTATGAGCTGAAACCACTGGCGTCCAGTCAGAAAGATGAAGATAAAGAACCTGAGTCAGACCCGCTGATCTGTAACAGAACTCATCACTCGCCACACAGTCACTGTAAGAGCGCCGACACGGGCAGAACCAGACCAGAAAACGGGCTTGTCCCTGCTCTCAGTCCTAAATCCAGGTGTCAGTACTCTCAGAACTGTACCTGTGGGGATTCCCCCCCTCACCTGTTACATCCTCCCACCCCGCAGCTCCTCCACCTATCAGGTAACACACCGAGCAAACACAGTCCGGCCCCGTTACCCCCAAACCTGGACCCAGTCTACACACACATGGAGTGCTGTTTACACTATGTCCACTGCCCCCTCACTCACTTCCATCACTGTTCCCAGGAGAGAGCAGCGACCCCCCGACCAGGCCCCGCCCACACCTGCCACCTCAGGAAGTACTGCGTCAACTCTTCAACCCCCATCCCAAACCCACAGACTATAGGAGGAGAAATGAGCCCTTTAGGCCCTGATGGTAACCAGAGTGTGACCTCCGACTCCCCAATACAGTGTCCCTCAGCACACACAGTCTGTCCAGAAAGACCGAGGACGACAGAAAGCGTCCTCTGCTGTGAACATCCTTCATCTAAAACAATCACAGACTCCATCAGCGCTCATAACGTCCCCATCACATGGGAGGAAAATGTGAAAAACTGCAAGCAGATCTCAAAGAGAGAGCGAGCGTCGTCCGCCTCTCCAAAGAAGCTCTATTGTTTTAACAGGACGTTGAGAGTAAAGTGCAATTCAGCTGCAGACTGTAATGTGCCAAAAAGTGAAGCCGGCGTGCCTCCTGCTGCCGTTAACACTAACCCCTCCTCTGAAAGCTTATGCTGACAGTAAACTGATAGAACGACTAACTCAGAACAGACGGACAGTTTAATAATAATAATAATAATGCATCAGTTTTATATAGCGCTTTTCTAGGTCACTCAAAGACGCTTTACAGAGTTGCATTATTCATTCACACAGTCATTCTCACCGGTGGTGGTAAACTACGACAGACGTCTGTAGCCACAGCTGCCCTGGGGCAGACTGACAGAAGCGAGGCTGCCATTCTGCGCCATCGGCCCTTCTGACCACCACCAACATTCACACACAGTCACACTCACATGCACAGGCAAGTTGGGTGAAGTGTCTTGCCCAAGGACACAACGACAATCTAACCCAGCCAGAGCTGGGGATCGAACCGGTGACCCTCTGGTTACCAGACCGGCCACTCTCCCAACTGAGCTAATGCCGACCCAAGTTTACACAAAGGAAAACAACCCGTCTCTGTGCAATCAGCCAAGATGGCGGCTGTGTTTGTTCACCAAGTGCCTCGTGTGATAACACTGACCCACAAAATGTTTCACTCTGTTCACATACCAGGTTATTTATTTGATGTTTACACATTAATAACACTAAGACACTGCTGTTTGTACCGCCTGGACATCCAGCAAGGTTTAAACTGAGACATCGTTTATGTTTTAGCTCAGCTTTAACCAGTGTGCCACATTACACAGCCTGTTTAAAGACATGAGCTCATGTTGAATTCTCATTGTGCTTCTGTTCTCACATGCCTCAGATCAAAGTGGTACTGTATTATTAAAATGTCTCCTTTGATCACTGTGTTCCTGCTGCTCTGACTTCACCCTGACACCCTAAAATCACACGTCTGGATGCAAAGAGAGGCTTTAAATTTAGTCAAGATTAAAATCAAAATGCTGAGACCAGCGTCTGTTTAAAGTTTAAATGTCGAGAAGAAAGAAATGAAAATCAAACTTAAGGAAAAAAGTTAAATGGTCAGTTTGAAAATCTAAATTCAGGCGAATTGAGATGCTGATATTTATGTTGCAATTTTAAATAAAAAGATCATCAGAAAGATCATCAGAATTTCACATTGTTGAGATTAAAGTGTAAAAATTGGAAATGTCAAGAAGAAAGTTGAACTGTTTAAAAATCTACATTTGGAGTTTGGAGGCACACTATGTAACTTTTTCATATTTTAAAATCTTTTTCTTGAGCCACTACGTGCTAATACGACCCTTTACAGGGTTAATGACAGTGATTTAAAACCGACACTAGGGGGTGCTAAAGACAAGCCAAAACTGCTTAGTGTGCCTTTAAAGTCAAAATGTTCTGAGGATGAGTTGAGACGCTGAAATTAAAGATGAAACCTTCACTATGTCGGGCTTAATTCAACACTCTTAAGATACAAATCAAAATGAGGTTTAAGTTGAGATATTAAGATCAAAAGTTAAAGGGAAAATATTTCTAATTATTATTGTTTATTTGTTACTGCAAAATGTCTACTTGTTGAGATTAATATGTTAAAACGTCAAGATTAAAATCAAATTATCCACAAAAATCAACCCAGTCATGTCAGGAATAAAGTCGAAATATAGAAAACAGTTCAGATTAAATCTGAATTTTTAGGAAAAAGTAAATAAAAACAGTTGAATTGTTATAACTGAAGACTGTTTACATCCTCAGATGTTTGGTGGGGATTTGAATGTCGGAGTAGAGGCTGAAGTAAAGAGCTCATGTGGGTTTAGTCCAGGGAGGGAACAACAACAAATCCAGACAGGTTTTTAATACTATTTCAACTTTTTCCCCCTCAATATTTTAAATTTAAATCACAAAACCAGTAAACGTGATTCTGAGTGATCCTAACTGGAACCGTCTGCACGCAGAAATAAACCAAATGGATGGAGGGAGGGAGGGATGGATGGATGGAGGAAAAGTCCCTTTGTGTTTGTTCATCACATGACATCACATGAAGTGAGAGAAGCACTGAGGCAGACAGCTTTAATTACAGAGACATCAGCAGTTTACTCCTCCAACAAATGCATCATTTAAACAAGTTCAGCTTTTATCATGTAAACAAAAGCTGCTGACTCGTAGCTTCTCTGTCCCATGTTGACTTGTTTTTTCGTGTCCAATCAGAGAGCTCTTTACTCTGGAGTGAGCAGCAGCTCAAACTTCAGGTTGATCCTTTAGTGTTCAGACACTAAACCATCTCTAAACTACTTTGATTTTCAGTTATTTGAGATTATTAAACCGTTCTGGTTGTGTGGAAGGAAGGAGAAGGTTTTTGTATAAACTCATCCTGAGCCTCTGCTCAAACGTCAGAATCGGACTCGGAGGCAGAAACGTGTCTCTGGTCGGTCTGGAGGAGGGGAGAGGAAAAGTACTGCTGTGCTCTGATCCGGTCGAGCCCTCAACCTCAAAACAAACTCACACATACAAACAAGTCCTAAAACACACATTACATAAGTCAGCACTCACACTGGGCTCGATTGATGCCCCCGTTGAAGGAAACGTCTTATTTTTGGCTCAGTTTGAGCTCCTCAGCCTACGATTCTTCTCCTCCACTGAAGACCAGTCCACCCCCCTCTGAAGATCCTCGAGGCCTGAGAGGCCCTGTCATTATATTTGTTTAAACAGAGGTCAAATATTAGCCGTGGCCCCGGAGCTGCTTTACTACAGCTGTGTTCTCACTTTAATCCACAGGATTTAAATAAAGCGGAGAGGAGGCATCGAGTTATTTACATGCTGCTGGACAAGTCGACCATCATGTCCTCCTCCTCGCTCTAAAATCTATTCTGACCTATCAGGTTTTCAGGACTAAAAATGGCTGTTTGGATCAAATCTAGATGTTTATTTCTATGAATAAAATGCAAAAACTGACTTTTTTTTTGTTTAAACGTACGAACTTGCTGCAGTTTAGCTGTAAAAGACTTTTAGTTGAAACGTCTTTATATAAATGTGAATGAGTGATGGAGCAGCTGTAGGTCTGGGTTCAGACCTCGGAGCGCTGCGTTCTGCCCGGACTTTGATGGTTTCTGGGGTTTAAACTCCACAGTTAAAACGTTGGATTAACTGGAGACTAAATCTGTGAGGTCCAAATGCTTCAAGATGCGTAAAGACTGTAAAAAGTGATTTAAAAAAGAAAAAACAAAATTTCAATATGTTTCCAGAGTTCAACCAGCAACCTTCAGGGTCACAAACTGTTACCATGGTTACTTAGTGGATCAGACATGATTAGAGACCTGCTACAGATCAACTGGAATAATTAACACTTCCTATCAGCAAAAACATCAGATTATTGATTGAATAAAAACCCACTCTTTGTAGAGGAGGAGATCCTTTTAAGGTGACACTGGACAGATGTCGGAGTGTGTTCACGTTAATGGACTGTGTTTAAGTAGCTGTGGTCTGCAGACTCTATTACTGCTCAGAGCAGCTGGCTCATAAAAGCAGGAGGATCCAGGCGGCCGGGGGCCGAAGGACCGGAAGCTTCCTCTGCGCAGTGGCTTCCTGTTTTCAAATCCAGCTCCAGTGGAAGGAAACCGACTGACCTCCTCAGATCCACTCTGTCTCACATCTGGAGATTATTTAGAAAAAAAGCTTCATACAGAACATGTGATCACCTATCTGTCAAACAAAAACTGGAGGTTTCACTGAAGATCTGCAAGAAAACATGCATCTGTCGCCATCTAGTGGCTACAAGGGTCAGGTTCAGGGAAGTTCACAACGTAGAGGTTTATTTTCAGGTCCATTTTCTATCAAATCAGACGTTTATTTTTAACTTTATAAATGAACGATAATAGTCTGAGAAAAAACTCGGACTTGTATCGTAGTTAGTAGGCTGGTGTTACGAGGTTTGTGTCTAATTTTGTTAGAACTAAATTTGTTCTGGCTCCTCCCCATCTCAAAACCCTCACAGGCAGCTCAGACAGGCAGAGTGTTATTATCTGAGAAGCAGCGATGGAGTGTTGGGTCCCATAACCATCTAAATGTGTGGAGAGAAAAAAGGTCCATTGGACAGAGACACTTAAGTCCAGGAGGTGAGTGTAGTGGAGCCCCACTCAACATCATCTCAGCTACCCAGTCTGAAAAACACTAGAATTGACCTTCTATTCCCTACAAATAAAGTCTTGGTTTTCAGACAATGAACACATTAAACTGAGCATAAAGTACAACAAGATGCAGTGACATCAGAATATTATTTATAATGGTAAAAGTCACAGATGATCTGATCTAAACTTCACAAAGAAAAATGACAAAAGGGTCACAAAACAGCATAAAAATAACCATGAAATATTACAGATCAATACTGAAACATTAAAGATGTTCAATAAAAGGTCTACAAGCAAACCATGACTTTTATTGTTACAGGTTGTAAGAAAAATGTAATAAAAAAGGGTTTGTTCATCAATACCTATTCTTAACCTTTGACCTTTCATTAGAAATCAGATTTGGACCATTACATTAAAAGTTTGCTGTAGGTGAAACCCTGGTCCATGTTTTTCCCCCTGAGGCAGAAACTCCAGACGTGGTTTAGTCAGAATCACAACCATAAGTATCACTTTACATTTATTTTAATATTCAGGTACTAAAACACAGCGTGGCTCAGGTTGGTGTTATTATTTAAAACTAACTACCGGTATTTAATATAGAATAAAAATAAAAACAAATACAAATTTTGAGTTAAAATTAGAATGTAGAAAAACAAACCTTAATATTTAGAATCACATCTACATATATCTTGAGTTTTTAATATTTAGAATAAAATATAAACATATTTAAAATTTTATCATTCAATCCGTGTATCATTCCTTCTTTCTATTTTCTATTGAAAGCCAATAATCAAAAAAAAAATCAAAAGTAATTTAGTTTTTTATTTGTTTTTGAAAGGGATACAAAATAACCACAAACGTCTTTAAATTGTCCTCAGAACTGTATCAATCTGACACACAGCCGTCAGGGTAAGATCCCCCTGTATAAAAGTAGAAAGTAAAATGGAAAATGATAAAAAGCTCATTACAAATCATGGCAGTAATGTTTGAAAACAACTAGCTAAAGAAGTGAGGTGTGTTTAGGTAAAAAGCAGTGAACTATCTTGTTCTTCTTAGTCTTTGGTTTCTGCTTCTGCTGACAAACACTCGCCCTCTTGTGGAGGTTTTTTGACATTACAACATAATTATTTTACTGTTGTTTTTTCCAGTAGGGCTGAGCTCCTGTTGGAGCCACAGCACGGCCTCCCTCAAAAAACTCTAACCCAATATTATGATTTATTCAATCATTAGACACAATAAATTATTATCATCTTGTTTTTAAGTTTGTTTTGGGTGAAGGTGAAGCTCACATTTAAAGAACAGGCCAGCTGAGCTGTTCAAGTGAGGACAAACGCTAGAAGCAGTGAAACATCTTGTGATTGTATGATCTTTGGCTTCTGCGGTTGCTGGACAGCTGCTGCTCTCTTGTGGTGAGTTAGTGACATTACAACAAACTAAAAAACAAGGCTTTTGTTACAATTAGATTTCGCCCTCTTGTGGCGAAATAGTGACATTACAACTAACTTCAAACCAAGCTTTTCTTACAATCATATGTAGCCCTCTTGTGGCGAAATAGTGACATTACAACAAAGTTCAAAATAGGCTTTTCTTACAATCAGATCATGCCCTCTTGTGGTGAAATAGTGACATTACAACAAAGTTAAAAATAGGCTTGTCTTACAAACAGATGTTGCCCTCTTGTGGTGAAATAGTGACATTACAACAAACTTTGAAATAGGCTTTTCTTACAATCAGATCATGCCCTCTTGTGGCGAAATAGTGACATTACAATAAACTTCAAAATAGGCTTTTCTTACAAACAGAGAAGTTTTTCAGTAGGGCCGAGCACTGACAATAGTATAAGGAAGTTTGTCGTCCTCTTGTGGCAATATGGTGAAATTACAACAAACATTAGCACTACTAGTTAAAAAACTTTGAAAAATAAACAGTAACTTAAAGAACACTAATTTAAACCATTATTCAACCACACTTAGGATATGTTAAAACACTGCAATTGTTAAAGAAACAGTGAAAGTCAAACATCATGTTTATTTTTCAAGGTTTTTTTTTAAACTAGAAATGCTGTAAATAATGTTGTTGTAATTTCAATTTATGGCCACAAGAGGGTGAGAGCTGCCTTGTACTGTCTTCAGTGCTAAATTCACCTACCTCAGTTTGTTGTTCTGCTACTTTATTTAAAATTAAAGATCTTCTCAAATTTAAAGTGATTTAGTGTGTATTAAATTGATACACATATTCAAAACATCAGTTTGGTTTTACTTTAAGCACGTGTATTCACCATTTCAGAGGTCCACAGAACTCTGTTCATTGACATTCTGTGAAGATAAATGAAGGTTCACTCTATTGATCCCAATGGGAAATGACTGTCAGCTCCTCCAGCAGAAGATTTTAAAGCCTGATGGCTGCAGACATGAAGGATTTCACCAAACCATCTTCACTGTTCATGTCTCCACCACATCTGCCAGTGACAGCTCTAATAAAATTGTATTGGACTAAATGTTTACATATCTATCTTTTGATGTGAAGTTTTATGTCTGTAAGGTCAGAAACGGGTAGGGTTTACAGTTGCAGTTAAACATTAATCCCTTAGAGGGCGCAGTAGATGTCTGACATGGTTGGTGGCTCCCGGTTGGCGTAAAACTGCGGGCTCCGGGTCTGCAGCCGTATCAGAATCACAGCCCTGTGAGCAGCTGCATTTCTCCGTTTCCTCCACAAGGTGGCGGAATCAGCTTGTGTCTGAAAATCAGGATGAGCCAATAAGAGAACAAGAACCATAAGAATCACTCTACATTCATTTTAATATTCAGGTACTAAAACACACAGCGTGGCTCAGGTTGGTGTGAGCTGAGTAAATCCGTGTTTTCTGTTCTAACCACCTCCTTACTGGTTCATCCTGTGGAAACTGGTTTTAATGTGTTCCTGTTCACCTCCCGCTCATAAAGTCTAAAAAGATGCATTTGGTCACATTTAGCTTCAAACTATAAGATAAATCATTTGAAAATAAATCTAAATAAATAAACAAAACGTTAGAAACCAAACTAAATTCATGTTAAATTTAATTATTTAGAATAAAAAAAACATTTAATATAAAATTTAGAATCAAACTTCAATGTAGAAAAATAACCCTAAATATTTTAAATCAGTTCTAACTATATAATGGTTGTTTTAGACAGAATCAACTCCAAATAACTCAAATGTTTTTTATTTAAAAAAGGACACGAATAAAGTTAAATTTTAAATAATTAACATTTAACATATAGAGAAAAAACTACATATTTAGAATAAAATCTAACAATTTTTTTTTTACATTTATAATCAATTCCAAATATGTTAAATTTTATTATTTATAACTAAATTAAAAATAAAGTTCAATTAGGGTTAGTAATACTTTGAACATAATTTCATTTTGGTTTGATAGCAATATGAAATCTAGATATTAGCTAGCCAAAATAAAACCCATTCTTCCCAGACAGCTCTTCGAAACAGTAATTCATGCTTTTGTCACCACTCGTCTGGATTACTGTAATGCACTGTATACAGGGGTCAGTGCTGTGTCCATTACTCGGCTCCAGAGGGTACAAAACGCTGCAGCTCGTCTTTTAACAGGAACACATAAATATGAGCACATTACCCCTGTTTTAGCATCACTTCACTGGTTGCCTGTTCATTTTAGGATTCATTTTAAGGTTCTTTTATTTGCTTTTAAGGCCCTCCATGACCTCGCCCCGTCCTACCTCTCTGAGCTGCTACAGCCTTATGCGCCCTCTCGCTCCCTCAGGTCAGCTGATCAGCTGCTCCTGAGGGTTCCTAGGACCCAGTGGAAGCTTAGAGGTGATCGTGCTTTTGCTGTAGCAGCTCCTAGCATGTGGAATGACCTGCCCGTGGTCATCAGACAGGCCTCTTCTCTGAGTCATTTTAAATCACTCTTGAAGACTCATCTCTTCTCCTTGGCGTATAGCTAGGTGATGATTTTAGTGTCTTGGTTTTAGTTTTTGATTTTATCCTTTGTATTTTATCATACGGCTGTTTTTATGTATTATGTGTGTTTTAGTCCCTTTTTTGTCTTTTACCTTTTCTGTTGTTTTGTTTTTATCTTGTTTTATTGTGCAGCACTTTGGGCCTGTACTGGTTGTTTAAAGTGCTATATAAATAAAGTTGGATTGGATTGGATATTAAAATGAAATCCATAAATATTAAGTTAAATCGAAATGTTGAAATCTAAATATGAATGTTGTGATTTTAAATATTTAAATCCAGACCAGTGAGATGGGTGTAGCCTACCAAAATAAAAGCACCGTACAAAGATCCCCTCTCTAATATTCTTACTGTGAGTTCATCATCATTAATCAGTGTGCAGGTAGAACCCAGACAGGAACGTCCATAAATGTTATGGTTAACTCAAGTTTTACCACCAAAGAGACTCTGAGGTCTTATATAGGAGATCCTCCACTCTGCTTTTATTTTGGTAGGACACTTCCTCTATAGGCAGTCTGAATTAGCTTGTTAGCTATTTAAAATATGAAAACACCACATTTATGTTTACATTTCAATATTTTCATTTTCACTTTATTTACATTTGATTCAATGTTATTTTTCTAACATGATTATTTTTTTTACCTGTCTTCTCTTTTAGACACAACGTTGTCATTTCCTGAATAAAAGTGACAAAAAATGTCAGCCGTCATTAAACGAGGAACTAAATGTGACAAAATGTATCCATTAAAGGGACGTTTGAGTCTATTTGACCAGTTATTTGTCTGGACCACGCCCACTGGTGACATCACTCAAACAGGAAGTAGTCATAGTGGCTAAACAGATCAGGAGAGACACTGCTGCAGCTAATTTTTGAGGATTTAAAACAACTCCTGCTCGAAAAATGATTTTAGCTGCATGTTTGTAAACCTCTACAACGTCCCTATAATAATAAATCAAATCATCAAACCGTCATTAATCCCAGAGAAATTCAGTGTTTAGTTAGGTTTAAGGTTTTTGCAGACAGGAGGGATCTTCTGTAGCGGTTTGTGTTGAGGCAGATCTGAAGGAGCCTCTGACTGAAGACCAGTGGAGGATCTAGACCAACATTAGAGGGAGGGGGTCCAGCTGAGGCCGGAGGGATACAACAAAAAACTACAAACATCGTCTTTAAGTATTTCAAATTTTGGTGTCTAACTACAGCAATAACAACAATTCAGTTTTAGTTACTTTGGACACAATAACTTCAGTAATTAAAAAAACTATTTTACAAAAATACTTTGATCTCTTGGTGATCATTGAGTGACAACATGAAACAGTAACGCCTCAGACTCAGCACTTAGCAGGGGGGCCAGGCTTGGTGTCAGGGGGGCTCTGCCCCCTCTAGACCCGCCCCTGGTGTTGGGTTAAGACATCAGTTCTATATCTGGGCTGCAGACCTGATCTTTCACATGTCCTGGATTATGACCAGCACTGTTACTTTATGCTCCTCTTCAGTTCTCCGTGTGATGTCACGATGTGGTTCTAAATAACTGACCTCAGAAGGACCCACTCATTACACTCTGAGCTCTGCTCCTACATTCAGGTCTCTCTCATCAAATGTTTTGTTGTATTCTTGTTATTTGTCTGTGTGGCTGAGGCTGGTGACTCTCTGTAAACTGTGTCTCTCCTCCTCAGCAGCGTTGAGGGAACTGGAGTTGCTGGTTTTCTTCTTCGCCCTCTGACTGAGGCCCAGGTGAACTCCGAAAACCAG
>SSNR01000035.1:1485945-1498062 GCA_006937965.1 Callopanchax toddi
GTGCAGACCGATCCAGAAGCTCCCGCTTACATTTCCCAGCAGAACCGACAGGACGTCGTTCGACACCGAGGTCCGGACCGTCATCAGACCCCCTCCTCGGTCTCTGCAGTGACTCTGCGCCGTGCTGAAGTCGCTCGGAGCCCGGAACCAGGCGAAGCACCCGGTCCCGATGCAGTACCCACCGAGAGGCTGCAGACCCCCCACCGGACCCACCAGGAGGACCAGCGCAAACCATGTCCCCAAAGTCATGTTGGATCCCTGATGCGTTCAGGTTCAACTGGGATCTGTTGGATTGGCTCCCTAACAGGAGTCTGAGTCCCATTTAGAGGCTCTGAGGTCCATATTAGGACCCAGAGGGGGAAGGAGGCTCTGACAGTCTGGCTGCCCCGCTTCACTGCTGACCACATCCACATCACGCACGGGATTTACGCACTGACGCACAGGAGCCGTGGGCACGCATAGGGTCTGCCCTCCCCCCATGGTAGCCCCTCCCTACTGGATCTGGGTCCACCTTCCTTTCTCTTCTCTGTAAACATTCAGATCTGGGTCAGAGGGGACCAGAACTCAGACGGTTCTGATCCAACTTCCTGTGCTTTTTCTTTGTGTTCAGGCTTCCAAAACATACTGGTTTTACTGGTTGTATGTCCACTTGAGTCCAGGGCACAGCAAAATCACCAGTGTTAATTCAACACTAGAGAGTGATGATTTAACACTGGTGATTTGACCGACTGTAGTTCTCTTCTGTTTGATTCCTCAGATGCAAAAATGTGAAGAAATGAAGGAAAATGACAGATTTTAAATTTTAATATTCAGCTGTCAAAAAAACAACATTGTAAAAGTTGATTTGGATGAGTGATCAAAAACAATGCTTCTGGGTTTGTGTCCATCCTGATTTCTCTTGAATCGTTGATCAGTTGGGGGACACAGCGTCTAATGAAGGCTGCAGCAACACCTGGAGGATGTGCAGGAGTCTGGACTGCGACCCAACGGACTACAATATGTGGGATCCTCTAACAAAGGAGAAGGCTAAAACCAAGGAGAGCTGACAGAAAACGACTCCCACAGAGGTCAGCTGGGTCACTGAGAACATCTAGAGCATCTGCAGGGAAAATGAATCGACCATGTGAAGTAAAATCAGGTCGGCCTAAATCCAGAACCGCGTTCTTTGAGACTTTTGATCCCAAACAAAGACGGGTAAAAAGTAAGCTGAAATATTCAGGAAGTATTTCAACTGATTGTTGAACCGGCTGACATTCTGATAAAACACAGACGTACATCACAGGTTGAAACCTTTATTACAACATAAAGACTTGTTTATGAGCCTGTTGGACAGTCAGAGCTGGCGTCTGCAGCTGGAGCGTCGTACAGCAGCGTGAAGTTTAAAGACCTTCAGTCAGCCGGAGCTAACGGGACGTTCAGAGGAGCTTATGGTCTCAAATCCCTCAACGTTCACTGAAGGAACTTTCTAATAGAACTGTCTCTGTGTGTGTGTGTGTGTGTCTACGAGACCTTTACCCTGCTAACAGTCCAATTCACCTCCCAAACATCTACAGCATCAGGAATCCATAACAGAATAAAACTTTACGAGAACACAGTCACAATTCAACGTTCCACATCAGCATCACTCAGACATCAAAGTGACGTTCTATCAGTTATTTATCTACAGTGACTTCATGGTGGTTATGCTGCAGCAGCGATACGTACAGTAGGATAATGCAGACGTTCAGTTGAAACATAACAGATCAAATAGAGCTTGAATGCATCACAAGGACTTTTTGAAGAACGAGTTGGAGCATTGCTCTGGTCAGAGGACCACTTCCTGTTTCTAGAGGCTCCACCTGCTGTGAGTGATGTCACCAGTGGGTGTAGATGAATAACTGATAGATCAAAAGGACTGCATGCATTTAGATTAAATCTGTATTAGGCATTATGTTATTGTCATTCAGTCAGTAGGTGGCGCTATATACAGGGACTAGCTTATGTGCAAGTTTACCATTTAAATATATGAAAACAACAACAGTCAAACCACTTAAAGGGTTAACGCTGTTAAAACATAAAAAGATGAGACTGTTTTAGTTCAGAACCAAACCTATCAGACGTGTTAGAGTCACTGGTTGGTTAAAAATAGATTCTTCTTATTGTTTATTTGAAAATAGGTTTAATAGTGATGATGCCATAGAAACCTATGATATATTAAAGAGACAGTTTGATGTTTCAGTAAAGATTAACAGGTAAAGCTAACCTGTTTTTATAGAGCTATAGTGAGTAGTTGAGCTAACAGCTAGTCTCCAGGACCAACTTCAGAGTCTTTATGTTAACTTTTATTGCAGATGTTTCTTAATATCATTATTTTATAACTAGAATTGACCAATTATCAGAAATATTTTAAATGATTTTTGTAATTGTTTTGGCACCAAATGCCTCATCTGTAATATAAAAACATCAGACATTTTCCTGGTCATTGAATGCCTCACAACGAAGAGCTAATTCATGTTAGCAATAACAGATCCTCAGTATGGACGTTTTTACTTTCAGAGTGACAATTTACAGGTCAATCAGAAAACCTACATTTTCTCTAAATTTCTAATTAACTTTAAAATTATGATTGTAAAAGTTCACTATGAGCGATGGTGAGTTCAAGGACTGCTGAAAATGTCAGATATTTTATTCCTGCTTAGCAATGGTCCATTTACGAACAAAATTCAAATAAAAACATCTGATTCTTGATTTTCAGATCGGCTGATCATTGATTAAGCCGACTGTTTGATTCTGATCAGCTCTACTGATAACCGTTATTTCACATTTCATGTTACTGTGACAGTAGTTAGCTCTGTAGCTCAGTTCTACTTTAAACAACATCTATAAATGACCAAAGTCCTGTCAGATTTATGGTTAATATTTGCACAAACTGATGTGAAAAGTTTCAGATTAGAGTTCTAAAACAGAGAAATAAACCTGTAACGGCTCTTTCCTCACAGGAAACACATGTGAGGTTAACATGTGACATTTATAAAATATTTGAAACAGGTTTTCACATGTGACAGAACAGGTAAAACACAGGTTCAATGAGAGAACACGTGCACACAGGGTTCACCTATACGTGCACGAGGACAGTATGAACAAGTCTGCTTCCAGTTGTAGCTCTCAGAACAAATCTCTGTTTCTGCAGGCTGAGGCTGTTCTAGGGTCACTTGCTGTTTTCATTATTTCCATTTGTTCTGTTCACTCATAAAAAGTCCTCTGACTCCAAATCCCGATGCAGGAGACGGAACCAGAACCAGAACCCGGTGCAGGAGACAACTGGATCAAAGTCTTAGAGACTCTGTTTTGGACTGTTTATCAAAGGACAGTCTCTTGTAGGTCTCTGTGGTCACCTGCTGCAGGTAGAAGAGGTCCAGATCCGGGTGTTTGAAGGAGGTCAGGTCCAGCCGGCCGCAGCGCCTCATCATGGTTCGGACCAGGCAGCCCAGCAGAGCCACACACAGAACCAGGAACACGGCGATGCCCAGGATGCTGCCGGTCTTGATGTAAGGAGGCAGGACGGCGGGTCTGAGGGGTCCCGGTGACCCGGATGGAGGCTGCGAACCCTCCCCCTCCTCCCCCTCCAGAGGGACGCACCTGTCCTCCCCCTCCAGCCGGAAGCCCGCCTCACACGCACACCTGTAGCCTCCGAACGTGTTCTCACACCGCTGGTCGCACATCTCCTGCTGCGCGCACTCGTCGATGTCCACGCACTCCGCGGTCCAGTTGTTGATGTCCACGATGAACCCGTCGGGACACGTGCACTGCTGCTGGTTCCGCTCCTCCAGCTCCGGGTCGTGCACGCAGATCGCCCTGCAGGTCCGGTCCGTGCAGTGCTGCTCGCACCGGGTCGGGTTCGCGGGGGACACCCGGAACCCGGACCGGCACGCGCACCTGTACACCCCGTTGACAGGGGTGCAGTTCCCGTGTTCGCAATACTGGCAGATGGACACGTTCACGCACGCGCCGTTCTCCTCCACGAAGTCCTCCTTGCAGTCGCACCTGAAGTCTCCTTCGGTGTTCACGCACTCCTCGCCCTCCTCCGTGCACGAGTCGACCTCCTCCGCGCACTCGTCCACATCCACGCAGCGCGTCCCGTCCTCCGAAGGTTCGAACCCTGATCCGCACCGGATCCCGTTCAGTTCCTTTTCCGGACTGGGTCCCGGTGCGCGCGCCACGCAGGATAATTTGTTGGGATGGAGCGCGTGCGTGGCGGGGCAGGTACATCGCCTTGGGTTTTCCTGACAGCCGTGCTCGCAGCCGCCCTGCTGGACCTCACAGACCCAGGGGGCCGGGACCCAGGACCCGGAGCACAACTGTTTGGAGTCCAGGACCCGAGCCCCGGACCGGAGCTCCTCAGCCACGGTTCCCGGTGGGAACCGGTCCGAATCGACCACCTCAAAGCGCGTGGACAGGATTGTCGTAGTGTACGTCACCTGCGCATGCCCGCTTTCCTGCACGGCACTGCAAACGTCAGAGGGTTCGATCTGGCACACGAAGCCGTCCAGCTGGTCCCGGCACGGTACCGACTGCACTGTCACGGACGCGCTCCCCACGGACACGGCGGCGCAGCTCGGCCCTCCGGAGCCGCGCAGCCAGAACCGCCCGCTGACCCCGTCCGGTAGATCCCCCAGAACCTCCGGACGGTCCCCGACCAGACTGCTGCCACAGTTCCTGCAGAAATCCTCCGCGATCCGAAAGTCCACCTGGTTCTGGAACAGGCAGAGACCCGGAGACCGGACGGAGCACCGGACCGACGGAGCCGCGGCCGCGACACGCAGCCAGACCCAAAACCCGCACAGGATCAGAGCTCGGTTCATGGTGTCGGACTGAGAGAGAGTTCTGGCTGTCCGGTACCGACCCGTTTATAAAAGAGTCGGACTGTTTGTTCTGGTTGGACCAGGCGAGGAGGAAGTTCCGCTCCGATGGCTCAACCCCCACCAGCCCGCCCGGTCCAAGGCCCTTATCTCTGAGGGTCCCATCAGCGCACACACACTGGGGATGAACCAAATCCCAGAGCCCCCCCCCCCCGCCNTTGTCATTTCCTGAATAAAAGTGACAAAAAATGTCAGCCGTCATTAAACGAGGAACTAAATGTGACAAAATGTATCCATTAAAGGGACGTTTGAGTCTATTTGACCAGTTATTTGTCTGGACCACGCCCACTGGTGACATCACTCAAACAGGAAGTAGTCATAGTGGCTAAACAGATCAGGAGAGACACTGCTGCAGCTAATTTTTGAGGATTTAAAACAACTCCTGCTCGAAAAATGATTTTAGCTGCATGTTTGTAAACCTCTACAACGTCCCTATAATAATAAATCAAATCATCAAACCGTCATTAATCCCAGAGAAATTCAGTGTTTAGTTAGGTTTAAGGTTTTTGCAGACAGGAGGGATCTTCTGTAGCGGTTTGTGTTGAGGCAGATCTGAAGGAGCCTCTGACTGAAGACCAGTGGAGGATCTAGACCAACATTAGAGGGAGGGGGTCCAGCTGAGGCCGGAGGGATACAACAAAAAACTACAAACATCGTCTTTAAGTATTTCAAATTTTGGTGTCTAACTACAGCAATAACAACAATTCAGTTTTAGTTACTTTGGAGACAATAACTTCAGTAATTAAAAAAACTATTTTACAAAAATACTTTGATCTCTTGGTGATCATTGAGTGACAATATGAAACAGTAACGCCTCAGACTCAGCACTTAGCAGGGGGGCCAGGCTTGGTGTCAGGGGGGCTCTGCCCCCTCTAGACCCGCCCCTGGTGTTGGGTTAAGACATCAGTTCTATATCTGGGCTGCAGACCTGATCTTTCACATGTCCTGGATTATGACCAGCACTGTTACTTTATGCTCCTCTTCAGTTCTCCGTGTGATGTCACGATGTGGTTCTAAATAACTGACCTCAGAAGGACCCACTCATCCTTTAAAGCTTCCTTTAAAGCTTTACACTCTGAGCTCTGCTCCTACATTCAGGTCTCTCTCATCAAATGTTTTGTTGTATTCTTGTTATTTGTCTGTGTGGCTGAGGCTGGTGACTCTCTGTAAACTGTGTCTCTCCTCCTCAGCAGCGTTGAGGGAACTGGAGTTGCTGGTTTTCTTCTTTGCCCTCTGACTGAGGCCCAGGTGAACTCCGAAAACCAGCAGCACGATGAGGACCACCGTGACCACGATGACCCCCACCAGGCCTCCTGGGGTCAGGGCTGAGGGTCGCAGAGTGGGGTCAGGATCCGGGACGGGCGGGGTCGTGTAGACGGCCGGAGTGGTGGCCACGCCCGCTGGGCCCTCTTCCTCCGCATCATCAGTTTTTACGCACCTGTACAGGTCCACCAGCCTGAACCCCGGGTCGCAGGAGCACTGGTAACTTCCGAAGGTGTTCCTGCAGCCCTGGTCGCAGTAGGAGTACGCGCACTCATCTATTTCCATGCAGAAGGTTCCGCTGGGCCGCTCCTCCGCCACGTACCCGTCAGGACAGATGCAGTGGCGCAGGTCGTTGGGGTCGCAGAGCGCGGGACACTCCTCCCTCCCACAGTGGGGTTTGCACCTATCAGGAGACGCGTCATCCACCTGGTATCCGTCATAGCAGCTGCACCTGTAGCTGCCAGGCGTGTTCACACACTCGTGCTCGCAGGGCGCGGATGCGCACTCGTTCATGTCGACGCACAGCCCGCGCTTCATCTTGAACCCGACCCGACACACGCACTTAAACCCGAGCGGCGTGCTCGCGCACCTGAAGTTCTCCCCGGGACACTTGCGCTCGTCCGCGCATTCGTCGATGTCCACGCACGACGCGCCGTCCTCCGCCAGCCGGAGACCGTGCTCGCACCCGCACGTGCCGTCCGGTAAGCAGATCTGCTGGCAGCGCCGCGTCGCGCACAGGTCGCCCGCGCCGGCGCCCGACGCGTCACACGACACTCCGTTGTTTGGGTTGATGACGCGCCCGGGGGGGCAGAAGCAGACGGGCCGGTGGTCCTGGTCGGTCCCGCAGCGGTACTCGCAGCCGCCCCCGCTGAGGTCGCAGCTCCAGGGCGCCTGAAGCCACAGGGACGAGGAGCAGATGGACCTGGTCCCGGACGGGAGGCGGGTCTCGGTGCTTCCAGACGGAACCGATGGGACGTGCTCCACCCGGAACCCGTAGGGGGTCGTGTAGAAGACGGACTCCTCCGGTCCGGCGGCCTGAGTCCGGCACTGGTCGCTGGAGCTGAACTCGCAGAGGAACCCTTCTGCGCTCCGGACGCACGGAGCCGGACTCCACCGGAACCCGTCCTGTCCGGTAACGGACACGCAGCGCGCAGCAGAACAGCTGCTGTTGAAGTTCGGTAGCCAGTTGGTGAAGTCGCTCTCAGAGTCTCCGGTGACCCACTGGAACCCGCCGAGCCTTGCAGCCGGGTCCGGACAGCCGCTCGGTCGGTGCAGACCGATCCAGAAGCTCCCGCTTACATTTCCCAGCAGAACCGACAGGACGTCGTTCGACACCGAGGTCCGGACCGTCATCAGACCCCCTCCCCGGTCTCTGCAGTGACTCTGCGCCGTGCTGAAGTCGCTCGGAGCCCGGAACCAGGCGAAGCACCCGGTCCCGATGCAGTACCCACCGAGAGGCTGCAGACCCCCCACCGGACCCACCAGGAGGACCAGCGCAAACCATGTCCCCAAAGTCATGTTGGATCCCTGATGCGTTCAGGTTCAACTGGGATCTGTTGGAATGGCTCCCTAACAGGAGTCTGAGTCCCATTTAGAGGCTCTGAGGTCCATATTAGGACCCAGAGGGGGAAGGAGGCTCTGACAGTCTGGCTGCCCCGCTTCACTGCTGACCACATCCACATCACGCACGGGATTTACGCACTGACGCACAGGAGCCGTGGGCACGCATAGGGTCTGCCCTCCCCCCATGGTAGCCCCTCCCTACTGGATCTGGGTCCACTTTCCTTTCTCTTCTCTGTAAACATTCAGATCTGGGTCAGAGGGGACCAGAACTCAGACGGTTCTGATCCAACTTCCTGTGCTTTTTCTTTGTGTTCAGGCTTCCAAAACATACTGGTTTTACTGGTTGTATGTCCACTTGAGTCCAGGGCACAGCAAAATCACCAGTGTTAATTCAACACTAGAGAGTGATGATTTAACACTGGTGATTTGACCGACTGTAGTTCTCTTCTGTTTGATTCCTCAGATGCAAAAATGTGAAGAAATGAAGGAAAATGACAGATTTTAAATTTTAATATTCAGCTGTCAAAAAAACAACATTGTAAAAGTTGATTTGGATGAGTGATCAAAAACAATGCTTCTGGGTTTGTGTCCATCCTGATTTCTCTTGAATCGTTGATCAGTTGGGGGACACAGCGTCTAATGAAGGCTGCAGCAACACCTGGAGGATGTGCAGGAGTCTGGACTGCGACCCAACGGACTACAATATGTGGGATCCTCTAACAAAGGAGAAGGCTAAAACCAAGGAGAGCTGACAGAAAACGACTCCCACAGAGGTCAGCTGGGTCACTGAGAACATCTAGAGCATCTGCAGGGAAAATGAATCGACCATGTGAAGTAAAATCAGGTCGGCCTAAATCCAGAACCGCGTTCTTTGAGACTTTTGATCCCAAACAAAGACGGGTAAAAAGTAAGCTGAAATATTCAGGAAGTATTTCAACTGATTGTTGAACCGGCTGACATTCTGATAAAACACAGACGTACATCACAGGTTGAAACCTTTATTACAACATAAAGACTTGTTTATGAGCCTGTTGGACAGTCAGAGCTGGCGTCTGCAGCTGGAGCGTCGTACAGCAGCGTGAAGTTTAAAGACCTTCAGTCAGCCGGAGCTAACGGGACGTTCAGAGGAGCTTATGGTCTCAAATCCCTCAACGTTCACTGAAGGAACTTTCTAATAGAACTGTCTCTGTGTGTGTGTGTGTGTGTCTACGAGACCTTTACCCTGCTAACAGTCCAATTCACCTCCCAAACATCTACAGCATCAGGAATCCATAACAGAATAAAACTTTACGAGAACACAGTCACAATTCAACGTTCCACATCAGCATCACTCAGACATCAAAGTGACGTTCTATCAGTTATTTATCTACAGTGACTTCATGGTGGTTATGCTGCAGCAGCGATACGTACAGTAGGATAATGCAGACGTTCAGTTGAAACATAACAGATCAAATAGAGCTTGAATGCATCACAAGGACTTTTTGAAGAACGAGTTGGAGCATTGCTCTGGTCAGAGGACCACTTCCTGTTTCTAGAGGCTCCACCTGCTGTGAGTGATGTCACCAGTGGGTGTAGATGAATAACTGATAGATCAAAAGGACTGCATGCATTTAGATTAAATCTGTATTAGGCATTATGTTATTGTCATTCAGTCAGTAGGTGGCGCTATATACAGGGACTAGCTTATGTGCAAGTTTACCATTTAAATATATGAAAACAACAACAGTCAAACCACTTAAAGGGTTAACGCTGTTAAAACATAAAAAGATGAGACTGTTTTAGTTCAGAACCAAACCTATCAGACGTGTTAGAGTCACTGGTTGGTTAAAAATAGATTCTTCTTATTGTTTATTTGAAAATAGGTTTAATAGTGATGATGCCATAGAAACCTATGATATATTAAAGAGACAGTTTGATGTTTCAGTAAAGATTAACAGGTAAAGCTAACCTGTTTTTATAGAGCTATAGTGAGTAGTTGAGCTAACAGCTAGTCTCCAGGACCAACTTCAGAGTCTTTATGTTAACTTTTATTGCAGATGTTTCTTAATATCATTATTTTATAACTAGAATTGACCAATTATCAGAAATATTTTAAATGATTTTTGTAATTGTTTTGGCACCAAATGCCTCATCTGTAATATAAAAACATCAGACATTTTCCTGGTCATTGAATGCCTCACAACGAAGAGCTAATTCATGTTAGCAATAACAGATCCTCAGTATGGACGTTTTTACTTTCAGAGTGACAATTTACAGGTCAATCAGAAAACCTACATTTTCTCTAAATTTCTAATTAACTTTAAAATTATGATTGTAAAAGTTCACTATGAGCGATGGTGAGTTCAAGGACTGCTGAAAATGTCAGATATTTTATTCCTGCTTAGCAATGGTCCATTTACGAACAAAATTCAAATAAAAACATCTGATTCTTGATTTTCAGATCGGCTGATCATTGATTAAGCCGACTGTTTGATTCTGATCAGCTCTACTGATAACCGTTATTTCACATTTCATGTTACTGTGACAGTAGTTAGCTCTGTAGCTCAGTTCTACTTTAAACAACATCTATAAATGACCAAAGTCCTGTCAGATTTATGGTTAATATTTGCACAAACTGATGTGAAAAGTTTCAGATTAGAGTTCTAAAACAGAGAAATAAACCTGTAACGGCTCTTTCCTCACAGGAAACACATGTGAGGTTAACATGTGACATTTATAAAATATTTGAAACAGGTTTTCACATGTGACAGAACAGGTAAAACACAGGTTCAATGAGAGAACACGTGCACACAGGGTTCACCTATACGTGCACGAGGACAGTATGAACAAGTCTGCTTCCAGTTGTAGCTCTCAGAACAAATCTCTGTTTCTGCAGGCTGAGGCTGTTCTAGGGTCACTTGCTGTTTTCATTATTTCCATTTGTTCTGTTCAAAGTCCTGTTCAAGTCCTCTGACTCCAAATCCCGATGCAGGAGACGGAACCAGAACCAGAACCCGGTGCAGGAGACAACTGGATCAAAGTCTTAGAGACTCTGTTTTGGACTGTTTATCAAAGGACAGTCTCTTGTAGGTCTCTGTGGTCACCTGCTGCAGGTAGAAGAGGTCCAGATCCGGGTGTTTGAAGGAGGTCAGGTCCAGCCGGCCGCAGCGCCTCATCATGGTTCGGACCAGGCAGCCCAGCAGAGCCACACACAGAACCAGGAACACGGCGATGCCCAGGATGCTGCCGGTCTTGATGTAAGGAGGCAGGACGGCGGGTCTGAGGGGTCCCGGTGACCCGGATGGAGGCTGCGAACCCTCCCCCTCCTCCCCCTCCAGAGGGACGCACCTGTCCTCCCCCTCCAGCCGGAAGCCCGCCTCACACGCACACCTGTAGCCTCCGAACGTGTTCTCACACCGCTGGTCGCACATCTCCTGCTGCGCGCACTCGTCGATGTCCACGCACTCCGCGGTCCAGTTGTTGATGTCCACGATGAACCCGTCGGGACACGTGCACTGCTGCTGGTTCCGCTCCTCCAGCTCCGGGTCGTGCACGCAGATCGCCCTGCAGGTCCGGTCCGTGCAGTGCTGCTCGCACCGGGTCGGGTTCGCGGGGGACACCCGGAACCCGGACCGGCACGCGCACCTGTACACCCCGTTGACAGGGGTGCAGTTCCCGTGTTCGCAATACTGGCAGATGGACACGTTCACGCACGCGCCGTTCTCCTCCACGAAGTCCTCCTTGCAGTCGCACCTGAAGTCTCCTTCGGTGTTCACGCACTCCTCGCCCTCCTCCGTGCACGAGTCGACCTCCTCCGCGCACTCGTCCACATCCACGCAGCGCGTCCCGTCCTCCGAAGGTTCGAACCCTGATCCGCACCGGATCCCGTTCAGTTCCTTTTCCGGACTGGGTCCCGGTGCGCGCGCCACGCAGGATAATTTGTTGGGATGGAGCGCGTGCGTGGCGGGGCAGGTACATCGCCTTGGGTTTTCCTGACAGCCGTGCTCGCAGCCGCCCTGCTGGACCTCACAGACCCAGGGGGCCGGGACCCAGGACCCGGAGCACAACTGTTTGGAGTCCAGGACCCGAGCCCCGGACCGGAGCTCCTCAGCCACGGTTCCCGGTGGGAACCGGTCCGAATCGACCACCTCAAAGCGCGTGGACAGGATTGTCGTAGTGTACGTCACCTGCGCATGCCCGCTTTCCTGCACGGCACTGCAAACGTCAGAGGGTTCGAACTGGCACACGAAGCCGTCCAGCTGGTCCCGGCACGGTACCGACTGCACTGTCACGGACGCGCTCCCCACGGACACGGCGGCGCAGCTCGGCCCTCCGGAGCCGCGCAGCCAGAACCGCCCGCTGACCCCGTCCGGTAGATCCCCCAGAACCTCCGGACGGTCCCCGACCAGACTGC
>SSNR01000035.1:1505050-1545508 GCA_006937965.1 Callopanchax toddi
ACAGTAGTTAGTTAATGGTGTTACAGTAGTTAGTTAATGGTGTTACAGTAGTTAGTTAATGGTGTTACACAGTAGTTAGTTAATGGTGTTACAGTAGTTAGTTAATGGTGTTACAGTAGTTAGTTAATGGTGTTACACAGTAGTTAGTTAATGGTGTTACAGTAGTTAGTTAATGGTGTTACAGTAGTTAGTTAATGGTGTTACACAGTAGTTAGTAATGGTGTTATACAGTAGTTAGTTAATGGTGTTACAGTAGTTAGTTAATGGTGTTACAGTAGTTAGTTAATGGTGTTACACAGTAGTTAGTTAATGGTGTTACACAGTAGTTAGTTAATGGTGTTACACAGTAGTTAGTTAATGGTGTTACACAGTAGTTAGTTAATGGTGTTACACAGTAGTTAGTTAATGGTGTTACACAGTAGTTAGTTAATGGTGTTACACAGTAGTTAGTTAATGGTGTTACAGTAGTTAGTTAATGGTGTTACACAGTAGTTAGTTAATGGTGTTACAGTAGTTAGTTAATGGTGTTACACAGTAGTTAGTTAATGGTGTTACAGTAGTTAGTTAATGGTGTTACACAGTAGTTAGTTAATGGTGTTACACAGTAGTTAGTTAATGGTGTTACAGTAGTTAGTTAATGGTGTTACAGTAGTTAGTTAATGGTGTTACACAGTAGTTAGTTAATGGTGTTACAGTAGTTAGTTAATGGTGTTACAGTAGTTAGTTAATGGTGTTACAGTAGTTAGTTAATGGTGTTATAGCTGCTGCAGCAGGACATAGAGCACAGTAATTCAGACGTTTGGTTAAAACAACTTAAACAGTCTTGTGCTCCTATTGCTCCTGTCAGAGGACTACTTCCTGTTTCTAGAGACTCCACCCACTTTGAGTGATGTCACTGGTGGATGTGGTCCTCACTGTACAGAAGTGACACAAACATCCCTTTAATATGTAATTATAAGTAAACATCAAACAACAAATCCTTGACTTTAACTCTGATCAGGTGCGTGTTTTACTTCCAACCTCCGGAGACCTGAGCTTTTGTTTGGGGGACATTTTTTTATTTCAGTCCACTCCTGAAAAGAAAACACACACAGAGATCAGTCAGACACTTATCATCAGCTGAGAGGAAAACAGAGGCGTTTCCATGTTCTGGAGGAGGATGAAAGCTCATCTGTGATCGGTGATCTCTCTCTCTGTCCAAACATCTCTCTGAGCCAAACATTAAGAACCCAACCGTTTAATTCAGGGCTTTTTAAACTTCTCTGTGTAAATTATACCGTCCAAAATATTTATTTAGTCATTTTGAATTTAGAAAAAAAATGTAAACAAGACAAGAAGAAAAATAGAAAAACAGCCAAAGTTCTTCTGGTCATTTAACTGGAGTACAACAGGTAGAAGACGTCTTTTCTTTTTAAACATTTTGAAGTGATGTAACCTTAACTTGGCAGGTCAAACTCTTCTTTCCTTAAATGTTTTAAAATCAAATCAAAGTTCATATTAGAACCTTGTGAGTCGATCAGTTTGGTTTAAAGATGTAAAAAAAATAATTAAAAAATCACATCCATCATTTCCTTTTGGCTGAAATGTTTTTGAACTTTTTATGTTAAAAGAAACCAAACGGTTTTGATAAATGTGAGAAAATAAAGTTTAGTCAGTTGAGGGTTAATTTACTGTCTCTTTCTCTGTAAAAAGGGAGAATAGGATGTGTTGTGATTTTTAAAATATGTTCTGGGTATTTTGAGTTACTTGATAATTAAAGAAAAGGCTCATGGGAGTTGGAGATTTTAATTGAACAATCATAATTTCACGGTTTGGAGGTCTGAAATCCTGAGTGAGAAACAATCATTTATGTATTTCTGAGTTATTAAAGCAGCAATCTGAAGGACAACCACATGTTTCCATAACATCAGTAGATCTTCTGACATCGACCAATACGAACACATCATTATTGACCTCTATCCTAAGGATGAATTACAGAAAAATGATAAAAATAACTGATACTGTTCATTTTGCTGGTTTGTTTGAAGGGAATAAACCCTTCCTCCTCCTCCTCCTGTAAGGATGAACACCTGAAGTTTGACCCCTCACTCACTCACTCATCTGCCAGCTCCACCCAGAGGATGGGTGGCACAAGGACACGCACGCACACACACACACATGAGCACCTAATGTCACTTTTTCCACTTTTACAGGAACAAATTAATCCATAGAGTGACCTTTAAAGAGTCTTTAGTTTATTTATTTTAACAGCTTCCTACTTTGTCTCCTTTTGCCTCTTGCCCCTTGACCACTGGAGATAGGCACCAGCTCTCCTGTGACCTTCTGTGGAAGATAAAGAGGGTAAAGAAAAAGGATGGATGGATGTCTCTTTTCGTTAAATTTCCACCTGCTGGTTTTAGGTTAATGAGAACTAATCTTGTTCTCATTTATTACTCTCACTGACGCCAAAGTTTACACAAGTTTCTATAAAAGATCAAACTTTTACATCATTCATTACGCTGCCCTATAACTATGTGTTGATTCCCTGCCCAAAAAGGTCTAACAGTTTTAATGACTCATGGTTTATGAGACATTACATTTTGTTACATACTTTTAATATTTTATTGACAGTTTATTAAGTGTAATAACTTTACAAAACGTTACATACTTATGCAGCATTTAAACACAATGAATTAAACAAAGTATCTCATGTTAAATTGTAGAGGTTTACTGACAGGTAACATAGCACTTTAACACATTAGCATGACTTTAGGAGCAAGAGTTGTTTAAAATACCTAACTTAGATGCTAATTTTGTCATGATTCCTGCTCATGCCCTCCACGCCTCCCCCACCTGTTAATCACTCATAATGAAGACATAAAAATTCCACATCAAACGCAATTAAAATCCATTTTAAAGGAACCTGAGGCAGCTTTACGAAACGAAACTCACGACCGCTACCCAAATACCACCAGTATTATGAGAAAAACAACACGTCCAGACGAAGTATGTCGGCCATTGGCACGCAACGCTACGGTGCAATACTGCCACCTACTGCATATACATTTCTTTCTAGGTTTTGAAGCTTTCGAGAACGCGCGAGCAGTGTCCGTTGACGTCACATCCGTAGGACAGCGCGGGAAATTCGGGCCCAAACTGCAGCACATTTTACAGCTCACAGCCTGTTCAAGACAATGGAATGATTTTAGTTTAAAACACTTCATCACCCTTAAATAAACTGAACATGCATGATTATTTTTTTTACAAATTCTGCCTCACGTCCCTTTAACCAACAACGTTTGACGATGATTTATTGAAACAGGGAATGAAAGAAGCACTAATTAAACGTTTACCATTCTGACCATTACATTTTACCACACCATGTTGGATTCTGAGGTTTAGAATGGTGAGGGTCTTTGGAGCTTTTTTTCTTTTAAATGGGGAGCATTTGTGTGGGGCTGATCTTCCACAAGACCCACTTTAGATGAAGAGACTAGGCACAGCAGAGAGGAAGGGGGCGGGGCCTGAAATATCCCACTGTAGAGCTTGGCTGTAGGGCTTATCTAACTGGTTCTGTTGGGTATGTCTGGTCTTAACTTCATATGTACAGTGTTCCTAATATAGCTTAAAGGTTTGTTTAAGATCTGATAAATAAAAATGTGATGCATGGGAAGGCAGCTCAATAAAACCAGCACTGGTATTATACAGTTTAAGTGTTTTTAACACAGCTGTGCTAATCTACAGAGCAGCATAACAGTCTCAGAGTGATTTATTAAAGATCTTGTATAAAACATTTGTCCACACCTAAATCCTGTCTATTATTATGAAACCTTGCCAGGGATGAACCGTGTTTCTATCTCTGACCTGGGAGGATATTACGTTCCACCTAGTGAAATGCAAAAATATCAGCATAAATCAAGTCCTCAGCTGAGATAGGTGAGGAAATTTAGCAACACCCCCTCAATACCAGGAAATCCCCCCCCCCCTCACAAACCCTCAGGTTAAACAAGCAGAGAGTATCATAAACATGAGCCTCTTTGTTCTCTCTTCTATTGCTCCTAACACAGTAAAATGAGATAAAATTTGAGAATTATCTTCATAAAAACATGTGTATAGGTAACTAAAACTTTGAAAACAAACATAAATCTATGAAGATAAGTTTTAAAGAAATTCACTGGATCTCTATCAGAAATGTTTTAAACTGGAAGTGATTCATGTCAGGATGATCTGGGCAAAATATCAGGCGGAAAATATATAAAAATACTTCAGAGATTTATTTTTCACGTTTCATATTTTTCACTTACTGTCATTCACACTGATGTAGCTGCTCCTTCATCAACCTCAGTATGGAAACATAACTTCAGTAATTTACAGATTTACTTCACTTGAAATCATTAGATGTTTTGGTTAAAAAAATAATTTGCCATTTATTTATTAAAAATGTTCAAAAATCATGACTTGATGAAAGTTTGTGAAATAAGTCAAAGCATGAATCTTTTCCCACAAATTTTTTTTTATAAATGTTTATCAGTCAGACGTCTCTGGCATCACATGTTAAGTGGGGTACAACAACTCAACAGCTACAGTATATTCTATACACACACATACATCTATTTTCCTCTGCTTATCTGAGGTTGGGACATGGGGGCAACAGCCTAAGCAAAGAAGCCCAGGGGCTCCAAGGTCAGCAGAGAAACATAGTCCCTTCAGTATGTCCTGGGTCTTCCTTTAGGTCTGCTCTCAGTTGGACGTGCACGGAACACCTCACCAGGGACGCACCTAGGAGGCATCCTTATGCCCGATCCACCTCATGCCTCCTCTCAATTCCTCCACTTGAGGCAAGACCTCATCCTTGACCCAGAGGAGGCATTCTACCTCTTTCCATCTCAAGACCGTGGTCTCCGATTTGGTGGTGCTAACTCTCATCGCAGCCACTTCACACTTGGCTGCGAACTGCTGAAAGTTGGAGATCATGGTCTGATGAAGCCAACAGGACTGCATCATCTACAAAAAGCAGATCCCCTCAGCACCTTGGCTGCACCTAGAAATCCTGTCCATAAAAGTTATGAATAAAATTTGTGACAAAGAGCAACTTTTGCCATTTCCGGTGAGAGTTCAACTTTTACCAGAAATGAGCCAATGTGCACCAAGCTTTGACACCAATCATATAGAGACCTAACAGCCTGTATCAAGGGGCCCGGTACCCCATACTCCCAGAGCACCCCCCACAGGACACCCCAAGGGACACAATCAAATGCCTTCTCAGACTGATTGGACAAACTCCCATGCACCCTCTAGGACCCTGCTAAGAGTATAGAGCTGGTCCAGTGTTCCACGGCCAGGACAAAAACCACATTGTTCCTCCTGATTCCAAGGTTCAACTATCCGCCGGACCCGCTTCTCCAGAACCCCTGCATAGACCTTATCAGGGAAGCTCAGGAGTGTGATCCCCCTGTAGTTGGAACACACTCTGTGGTCCCCCCTTTTAAATAGGGAGACCTCCACCCTGGTCTGCCAACCCAGTGGAACTGCCCCACGATGTCCACGCAATACTGCAGAGCCGCATCAACGAACACAGCCCTACAGCATCTAGAGCCTTAAGGATCTCTGGGCGAATCTCATCTATATATTTATATGCAACTATTTCTTGGTGATGCATACAATCTGACCTTGACCAATATGAAATGATCCACATAAAACAGAACAAACTTTCACACTACAGTAGAAATGCACTTTTTCCCAAATCGAGTTCAAGAAAACAACCTTTGTATGCACGAAGACACAGATAAATATAATCACTCACCTGTGTTGTTCAATTCTTGAAAAGAAAAGATTCAAATCATCCAAAAAAATCTACTACATTCATTTTTTATTCTTGGTAGCTAACAAGCTAACCAACCATAGTAAAGCACAGCCATCCCACAGAATGTAAACGTAATGTCATGTGTGATATTCCAGTGTTTTCATTGGATGGTCTAAGTTTGGGGCACTAGACTTTGTGTCACAGCAGCCTTTGTGGCCCTTTGTGGGATTGGTGCCCCTCCCTGATGATGGTCTGGAAATGAGTCCCGCTCCAGCCCAAGTTGGACATGTTGACCCTGTCATACTTGTGAAAATAGTTTCTGAAACCCCGTCCCAGAGCTCCCTCCTCCCTGTTTTCTGGACTCTTGCAGCCACGTTCCCTCATACCACGGCTGATGGCTGGAATCTCCTGATCCGAACAAGTCTCTCTCTTGCACAGAGACACTGATTATTCTTTGTTTCAAAAAGCAAGAGTCAAGCCAAACCACACAGCTCCAGCCCTCAACCCGTCGTGGCTCCGATCCAACAGGAAATCACAGCGAGACGCTGACTTTTATTGTGTTTTCATTTGTTGCTCAGAAAATACTGAAGACATAAAAAGTAAATTTATCAGCACAAGTTGCAGCTCACAACATTTCCTGCTATTGTGTTTCATCCCCAAAAGAAGTTTATTAAGAATTAGGATGAGAAGAAACAGACAATAAGAAACGCTGTGGAGACCTGAGGGCTCATTTAGAAAGCTTTAGTTCTTCAGCTCAGCAAAAACAGTTTACTTATGCAGTTTACCTCTGACCTGTAAAACACTGCTTACACACAGCTGCATATGCTTGAATCACACTCTTAAGGAATATTCACAGGTAGTTTTGAATCAGATCCCGCCTCCTAAACACCCACAGTCTGCCATAAATGGTCAATTCAAAGTGCCTTATGAATATGATGCATACATAAACTGTAAGCATTCTGCCTTTTCACAGTTAATCATGGCAACAGAGAGGTCTAGAAAACAGTTTAACAGAGACTGAAATCAAGATGCTTGTTGATGAAATAGAGGAAAAGAAAAATGTTTCATTAGATACATGGAGCACCTGGAAGTGACTGACGCTGTTCAGGAAATGCAAAGAGACCCAATCAGTGCAGTGAAGGAAGTCTGGATCAACTTCAGCAAATCTGTGGTGAGCTCATTAAAAAAAACGGAATAACAATAAAAATGATGCCTGCTATGTTCTCCTATAAACACAGGATGTATCTTCTTGGGAGGGGGCTGTGTGCAGGGTCCTCATGGTGAGGTGGAGGGGGGCCAGGTTTTGCAGTGCCGATGTTGTGCAGGACGCCACATATTATGAATATTCTACACACCGTTTTGGGGTTGTATGGCAGTCAACCCCCGCCCCAACACATACACACACATCTAGGCTGATGGCACCTCCTCTGCATTATGCAGCCCTCAGGAGGTAGCCGCTATCTCCTGCAAGTTATACCAATAAGTGCAGTTGCTGACGTCTGCATGAACATACTGTGGTACAACTTTACAATGCAAAAAAGTTTCATTCAGATTCTCATTTTAAATCTGTTCAGAAATGAGGGTGGGGTGACTGTTGGTTTTGTGCGCGCGCGCGTGGGTCTACAAGTCTGAAAACGAGGCTTAAATTCGCCATCTCACCAGCTGCGCTGTCAGTTTCCTCGTCTCCAAAATGTGCTACACCAGGGTCAGAGTTTGCTTTAAGTTTTGCACATTTTTCTGTCACATTTTTTCTGTAAATCACAACGTTTTTGTAAAAAGTAACTTATGCAACTTTCAGATCTCCTTTTGTGTGTAAGCAAGCTTTATAGATGAGGCCCCAGCTCTGAAGCTAAGTGTAGCTAAAGGTATCTCTCCTCTCTTCAATTAAAGCTTAATGTTTTATGATGTTCTAAAAAAAAAAACCACAATTCAATAAAAGATTGGTTGCTATTTTTTCACAAGACGTCTGTTGATTTTAGAGTTAACTTGATTTTGTTGTGAATTTTAAAGTAGGGCCAACTTATTCTTAACACACACAGAAAATTGTTTTGGTTTTTCAAGGAGCTACGGGCTCCCCCTAGCTCCTTCCCCATGCCGTCCCAGCCTAGAGTATAATCCCTCCAGTTTCCTAGGTCCACACCAAGACCTCCTCCTGAAAGGACATCCTAAAACACTTTTCCTGACTCCAGAGGGCATCCTGACAAGAAAAACCACCTCAGCTGGCTCCTCTCCATGTGGAGGAGCAGCAGTTCTACTCTGAGTCCCTTCTGGATGTCCAAGGTCCTCACGCTGTCTCTAAGGCTGAACCTGGACACCATGAGGAAACTTTATGTTGCTTTCTTCATGTAAAATCATTTTCAAACATCCACCCATTCATCCTTTCTATGAATTGATTCATCCAGTAAGGGTCTCAGAGAGTTATCTTCAGCAGTCGTGCAGCGAGAAGCAGGAGACAGTCACCAGTCCATCACAGGGTCACAGAGACAAGCAAGACATACAGCCAGTCACACTCACACCTATAGGAACAATTTAGAGTCACCAGCCAGCCAGAGTACCTGGAGGAAACCCACTCAGAGAACATGCTACGGAGAGAGGACGCAGTCAGGAATCAAACTACCTTCTTGCTGCGATGCAACAGGGCTATCCACCGTTCCACCATGCAGCCCTTTTTTCAAAACCAAATCTTATAAAACATCTGCAGCTTTTATTCCCAGCTCCATCATGACAGATTAATAACAGGGAAAATGTTATTGTGTTTGTAGCTCTACAGCCTCCCTGGGGTTTCTTTATAATCCTGGTTACATTCACAGTTTCCCTTTCCTCTCCTCTGTTCCCAGTCCTACCTGGAGGACCTCCGCCCAGTGACAGATGGATAATGGAACGAACAAACCTCTCAGAGGTTCTCCAATGGGAACGCTGCTGAGCTCCATCTTGGCATGTGCAGATCTTATGAACTTCCCTTGACCCCAAGATGGACAATAGTCCCTCCAGATCCTAGAAAAATAATCTGAGCAATCTCCTTCTCATCAACACATTTATTTATTTGTCCTTGTCCAACTTTCCATGTAACATTTGACCTTTTTTTACACACCTTTTGTTCTACACACAGGAAAGCCAAAGTCAGCATAGACCTCTGATAACAGCTGATTGTTTTTACGCTGCTTCCTCCGTAACATTTCAATAATAACAGCAGGCGCCTGCAAATCAAAAAGATTATAAATCCACAGATTTTCAATGAAAATAAATGCTTCTATCAAAATCTATGGGTATCTTATTTTTGCAGGAGTGCACAAATGTTCTTTGGGTGATGGTTTTGGATCAGACCTCCCGGTCACACCACTTTACTTTGGAGAATGTTAAACTGTTTTCCATCCTCCCCTTTCCTTTACTGCACTGCCTGCAGTGTTTATTCTCATACTTATACATCTACTTATAAGGAAGGATACATGGAGCTAAGAGGGGTGAAGGTGAGCCAGGAGGTCAGTATGCAATCTGTGCCTGTTCCATACGTCCAACGTTTCCCACACATCCTGGACTCTTCTCTCTGAGGCTTTGGTGTACAGATAAAGAGATAGATGAACGGCTTGGAAAAGGGAGGACATTTAAACTAATGTCCAGAAAATGACCCTCGGAGTGGAACTGTCGCACAGTGAACTCCCTGAAGTCACCCAGAGAGGATCACCCTGTGAGAAAGTCAGCTTTTGGAAGGTTCAGTCTCACAGCCTCACATGGATCTTGGTTGGGCTGAAGTTTGATTAAATCTCTGAGTTCAGTCTGGTTTTCCCACAGTCAGACCTTCTGAAGAAAGTCTGACTGGTTTCTAATAGATTTCACTCTGAACTCACCTAAAGGGCCATTCTGAAGTAACATTCTGTCCATTATTTATTACAGTATGGACCACACACCACCGGTGTGCAGTCTCTAGAAACAGGAAGTATTCCTCTCACAGGAGCTATACTCTTGGCTAGTCAGATCAAGAGAGACACTGCTGCAGATCAGTGACAAACGGCAGCTAGTTTTCAGGTATTTAAAACAACTCTTTCGTAAAAAGTGACACTGATGTGTCAGAACCTGTTAGTAAACCTCTACAGTTTAGCAACTGAAGGAAACCAGTACACCCAATGGATGGATGGAGCTCTTTTTTTTTCTTTTAGTGTAAAATTCTTGCAGAAGCTACAAAAAAAATTTGAATAGATAAAATCTACTAAATCAAACTCAGCATTATGGTATCAGTACATCTATGTTGTCCTTAGCTTACAGATTCCTGCAGGATTCTACTCTTGAGCATCTTAGATGGAGTGCATGCTAACACCTCACCATCATGAATTCTGGGTAATTTAATCATTTCTAAGTTTAAACGTAATTGTTTTAGGGATCTCGATCTCTTGTTAGAATACAGGGACTTTAACTGGTAGGTCAAACACTTACAATGTGTCATGTCCCATGCCGACATGTGTCCTGTGTTTAGTTTAGTTGGCGTTTTCTTCCCGTTTTCCTTTGTTTTGTCCCCTTTAGTCCTTAGGTTTTGATTTTCCCATGTTCGTCCTCCTGTGTCCTGCACTAATCCCCTCCAGGTGTGTCTCATCTCCTTAATTAGCTCCCTCCCTATTGAGTTCATTCACTCCCTGTTGGTTCCTCCTATGTCAATCCTGTGTTCTCCAGCGTCCTCTCTAGTTTTGTCTGTCTGTCTTTAATAAAGTATTTTTGGCTCATCTGCTGCTTCCTGCCTGCTCTCCTCATCTGCTCCTGGGTCCTGCTACAAACCAAAACATAACAGAAGAAACCAACTCCTATGGATCCAGCAGGTGAGAAAACTACCATCTGGGAGTTCCTGCGCAGGGAAGCAGAAAAAAAACATGCCCAGGTACAAGGAAGAAGAGGGGCAGAGTTCACCTTACCAGGGAACTCAACTGGCCTTCAAGCCACCATCACACCCTAGGCGAGGCGCTGCTCCGCCAGCCGACCCCTCTGCCTGAAGCCTGAGCAGCAGAGCCCCTGTGCCACATCAGCAGCGATCAAGTGGAACTCCTGCGCTGCAGTGGCCCCAAAGGCTCCCTCCCTGGGATTCTGATCAGGCCGTCTGGGACCCGCCTGCGCCAGTCAGCCCCGGTGATGTTCAGCGCAGCTGCAGATCTGGAGTGCTCCAGCTCTAGAGCTGACCTCCCCCTGAGCCGCTACAGCCCCAGCAGCCTCCCTCTACTCTATCCCCAGACGCCAATTATCGACCCACCTGGCGGGGTTGTGCAGGGCTTCATCTGCATGATTGACAAAGTCTGCTGAGATGTCTTTGCTGGACAAGCATGCCCTCACCTACAGCTGCAAGTGGAGGAAGCTGGCGTGTCCCTGCAGAGGAAGCTGGCGTGTCCCTGTGGAACAGCTCCCCAACTTTGATGGCGGTTCCAGCACTCCAGGACCGTTACGAGCACGTCAGTGTGGTTCGCCTGGCGCCGCTGTTGAGCATACGGCTGGAGCGGCTGACCTGCTGTGTGGACCAGGGATCACCAGTTCCTGATCCTGTCGGTGCCGCTCCAGTCTCAGAGTCTCCCAGTCCAGTCTCCGTTTCAGAGTCTCCCAGTCCTGTCATGTCCCACGTGTCCTGTGTTTAGTTTAGTTGGTATTGTCCTCAGTTCCGTCCCCTTTAGTCCATAGGTTTGGGTTTTTCTCTCTGTTCCTTGTGTCCTCTGCACCTCTCCTCCCACAGGTTGTCTGCTCCTCCCCTTTGCTTTCCGTTTCCCCTCAGTAATCACACCACCTGAGTCTTCTTGTCAATTACCTTCCTCTTTCTATTTAAGCACTCCTCGTTATAAACCTTTGTTCACCTGCCTGCTGCTGGTTCTCATCTGCTCCTGGGTCCTGCAAAAACCCTCCAGTTCATGACAATTAATCAATAAATAGTCTAGTTTTGATCAGTTAGACATATTATTTGGTATTTCAGGCTTTATAGGGTTAAGGACCAAATATACACTTTTTCATTAGCAGCTTAACAGCAGCTGGATGGAGTTCAGACTGAATATTAACGTCCATCCATCTTCTGTAGCCGCTTGTTCCTCCACAGAGGGTCGCGGGGAGCTGGTGCCTATCTCCAGCAGTCAAGGGGCGAGAGGCGGGGCACACCCTGGACGGGTCGCCGGTCCATCGCAGGGCTGAATATTAACGTGTTGCTCAAATATTTCAGTTCAAAATGTAGTTGCCAAATAACAACTTACTCCTTGATTTTACATTTAATATATTGGCCAAATGCAATAAAGACAGCAATAATAAAATGTATAAACATGGTGTTTTTGTCATCTGTAACATTTTACTATGATTTAAAATAGAGAATCTGAGGGATCTGCTGTAGTCTGAAAATGATGTAATAGTGGTTTATCACCTGGATCATTTCCATGACGTTTAAGTCTAGTGTTTAGTTTTACTCACGTTTTGAGAAAAGTCTCAGCTCCTTTGTAAGTAAAAATGATGGAAACATGACTGGAAACATTTAATTGTTTTTTTTTTCCCGTCACAACTTCTGTTGGAGGCTGATAAAATGGGCGTATTTGAACATAAACACCACTTTGTTTAGGGTGACAGAAACAACACTGATGGAGGGATGGAGAAATGGAAATCTGGTGCAATAGGTTTGACATTTTTACAACAGAATGAAATAAATCAGATTTAGGGTTGTGCCTAATAACCTTAAACAGACTGACATCACTGGGAAAGAATGGTGATGTCATGCTGGGCATGGCAGGATCTGATAGTGAACACAAACTGAGGAACTGATGTTTGACTAAAGAACACAAAACCAGTTGACGTGTTCATTAGAAATATTGATGGATTCATTTGGATTTATCAGTGCCGGTACTCTCCTTAATGTCATACAAATATGGGACAGAAGTACGGGTGATATTTTTACTCTACTTCATGAGGAATCTGAGATACTTCAATGTTTACAGTAAAATGTTCCAGATGTTCTATCAGTCTGTTGTGGAGAGTTTGAGCACATCTGCATTTATCTTTTGGAGCAGCAGCATTAGAACCAGAGATCAGCTGATGAAGAAGGCGGGGTCTGTTCCTGGGACTCTGGAACTGATTGGACAAAAGAGGACACTTCATAAGGTGAAGAACATGATGGACAACCCTGAGCATCCTCTACACAAGACAGTAACTCAACAGAGTGTCTTCAGTCAGAGGTTCTTCAGATCTGCTACAACACAGAAGCTCCTTCCTGTCCACAGACAGAACATCTAGAATCATTCTTTAAAAAAACTTCAATGAGTTACTGAAGAACCTCCTTTCCCTCTGGGATTAATAAAGTCTTTTGACTGGTTGATTCTAGCTGCCTGTTGCTCTGATTCACATCCTTCAGACACACATTGACTCTCCTTTACTAAACTGACTCATGTGAATGTGTGCTCACATTATTTCCCTGTAAAACCAGCTGATTCAGTTCTTCTAATGCTGCCTTTAATTCCATTATTGATGATTTTATTTGTGGCCCTGCGATGGACTGGCGACCCGTCCAGGGTGTCCCCCGCCTCTCGCCCCTTGACCGCTGGAGATAGGCACCAGCTGCCCCGCGACCCTCTGTGGAGGACTAAGCAGCTACAGAAAATGGATGGATGGATGGATGATTTTATTTGTTCTTATAGGTTCAGATGTTTTTGTGTTTGTGTTCTACCTTCAGTCAGGTCATGTATGGTGATGAGAACTGGTTCTAAAACTTTTATTTTTATTAACTTGAAGACTTGTGGTGTTAATGTGGACAAGAAAATAAGTTTAAAAAAAAGGTCTTTTAAAACATAAAGATAAGATTTCCATTTCCTCTCTCATCAGGTGTCCCAACAAATTCTTGGACCCTCATGGAGTCACTAAATCCAACGGCTGACAGAATCAGGTGTAACACCTGTTTACATCCAGATGAGTGCTCCCATCCAACCCCATGTCCCCTTACTGCCCCGCACCTCCCAGCATGCTCTGCTCAGAACTACGGCCACCATGAAAGCTCAACATGATCTGGATGTAACACCATAAAAAGTGTAAAACAGTTAAAAGCTAAGCTAAAATGATGTGGCTTGTAGTTAAAATACAAATAAAAGAGTCCTGCTGAATTCTTGAATTTAAAAAGGTTCCTCCTGGCACATGGGTTGTGACACCATCCCTTAGCTGAATGCCAACAGTCCAGTTGCTTTGATGGTGTAATATCTTGAGCAGACAAGAATAACAGAGACCGCTCCAAGCTCACAGCCATAGCTCTCCTTTAATAACAGGAACTGGTGTAACATATAACCTCCTATACCACCACTATATGCCCCCTGGTGGTGAGAACCCCATCCACCAATAGTACTGCGTTCCTTAAAGCGGCTCTCTGGAGCATTTTTCTCTGTATCAAAGTTTTCTAAATGTTTTAAATGATATTTCAGGTCTAAACTATGATCTATGGGTTGAGTTCCACAACATCTGTCATTCTGATGAAGACCCTCCTTCCTCCTAGAGACCCCTTTCCATTATTTCTTGCCGCCGACATTTTTCAGCCAATGAAATTCAAATTTCTGCATTCTCTCAACATGCACGCGCATCGACAAAACCTGTACCAGTAGGGGGCGCTGTCGTACAGGACGCTCCGTGTGTTTCTCTGTTTGCGTCTCAGCCTCACAGCTCATTTCAACTAAAAACCTACCCATTTCCCAGCTAAAGACGGATTTATTTTAATTTTTAAACCTTTCACCTCACAGAATGGCAAGGCTTGACAGGATTACGCGTTTATTTTGGTCAGAAAGTTCATCCAGGGCCGAGTCAAGTTCAGCTTCAGAGTCCAGCAGCAGCTCTCTGCTAACAGAGCTAATATCAGAAGCAGCAGGGACAGAGAGGACTCATCAGACCCTCGTAGTGTTGGAATAAGATTGTGAACTGTGAGTGATTAAACCCTACACATTGAGCTGTACAGTTCATGCCCGCAACGTATATGCGCCGCGTGCACGCGCGCACACGCGACCGGACGCGCGTGTCGAGATGTTTTGAGGAGGAGCCTTTGGACGTTAGATTCAAAAACTGCTCTCTTGATGAAATCCTCCAGAGTGCTGCTTTAACCCTTAAACTGAAAATACTCTGTAATGTCAACAACTAACAAAAGAAAATAGTATAAACAGCCAAACAAAAACAAACATGTCCACAAAGTCTCTCATGCGTTCCGGAGGTTACCTGTTGTGCTGAGACCGTCTCAACTCGGTGGAGGGCACCTCCTGTGAGACCATAGGTGAAGGCTTCAGTGGGCTCGACTGAGATGCCTTCAGGCAGTCCTTTTTGCAGATTGGGCTCCAGGTGAGCAAACAGCTGATCTACGTGCCGTCTCACCACCTTTCCATTTCCGGACACCACAGTGTAGGAGACAGGCCCGTCATCCCTTGTACCAGTGAAGGTATCCATTTTGGCCTCCTCCACCCATACAGTGTCTAGTAAACTCTGTATCTCCGATAACACAAGTGCATTCCTTGGCATCTCTATCATGGTACAATCTTTGGTTATCTTGTTTTAATGTCACCATATGCTTTAAGTCGGTGTGTATGAGGTCAAGTGTACACCTCAACTCCCTGCCCTTCATCTATTTGTCTGGAGACCCCTGTTTTGTTGACTCTGGTGTGATTCAGTAACTAAACAGATCCCTGCTTAGCTTGGTTGCCAAGGTATTTCCTTTACTCTTTATCATAAGTTCCTTGAAGGTTTGCACCACTCTTTCTGCCAAACCATTTGACGCAGGTCAATATGGAGCTGATGTGACGTGCATAATGCCAGTCTTTGTTTAAAAATCTTTAGTTTTGTCACTTATAAAAACCTGGGCATTGTCAGAAACCACCATTTCAGGAAGGCTGTGTGTGCTCAAACAGTCGATAGTTGCTGTTGATGTAGCTGATGCCACCAGGTACACGTCTCACCATTTTGAGTGGGTATCCATATGACCAAGAACATTTTACCCAGACATGGGCTTGCATAAGTGGTCTTCTCCAGGGCTTTTCCAGACACTCCTAGGGGTGTAGTGGAGCCACTTCAGGTGTGTGTCGGCGTTCTTGACAAGTTATGCAAGACTTTACCTTGTTTTCAATGTCCTCATCCATATAGCCACCACATGTAGCGTCTGGCCAAGCCCTTCATGTGATTCACTCCTGGATGTGACTGATGTAACTGTTCCAGCATCGGGCGTCAGCCTCGTTCTGGTATCACTACTCTACGCCCCCCTCCAGCTCACACCCATCCTGTACACTCAGCTTCGGTTGTCTCTGTTTATAGAGGTTAAAATCAGGACGCTGTCTGACGGGCCAACCTCTCTGAAGATACCCACCGTATTCGGGAAAATACCAAATCTCTGTTTGTCCACCTTTGTAGCTGTTCCGATGTCATCACACCCTCCTGGTCCTGATCCAACATTAATACCTGGTCGTCTGCTGCCAGCTCGGCAGTTCGGTTTTCTGGAAGAGAAAGACGACTCAGACAGCATAACTGTTACCACAGAACCCACTGTGGAATCCATTGTTGCTAACCAGATGCACTCCACTCAAAATGGCAAACGATGCTGTGAAGTTCAGTAACTTCACAATACAATCCACGGTGCACTGCCTAACTCCACTCTGACATCCGCAGTTTATCCTGATCACCATATGTAATATCTTGAGTAGACAAGAGTAAAAATGACCGCTTCAAGCTCATACCTCTCCTTTATTAACAGGAACTGGTGTAACACATAACCTCCTATACCACCACTATATTCCCCCTGGTGGTGGGAACCCCATCCACCAACAGTACTACATAACAGATGGACTGCTTCCAAGGCTGGGCCGCCACCCACCGGGTATGAGCCAAGGTGGTGCCGACACCACGTCAACAGAGGCCAGGTTAGCCCAGAGCTAGCTCCACAACCAGCAGCCGTACCAGGCAGGCAACCAACCGTCAAGCAGCAAAGCCTAACAGATCACCCCACCACCAACAAACCAAAACCACAAACAGGAACAGAACAAGTAAAACAGAACAGCAAGGAGTCCTGTAAAGAGGGAGATACTCAGTCTCCTATCAACATTAATAAAAGCTGCCCATACATTCTGCATCTGCTGCGCTACACCATCTCAGTTGAAGGGGAGAGTCCTACATCTTCAAAAGCCACAGGCTCTGCATCACACCCACTCCTCATATGGGTGCAGACAGTCTGTGTATCACTGCTCAGGTGGTGGGCAGAAGTGCCCCATAACCTGGAAGTTGTGCAGAATGGCCAACAGAGCGCCCTGACTGAGAAAACAACCCTCCTTAAATATTGCACCCCCTGCTGGTGATAGGCCAGTCAAGCTGGACATGAAGCCATTTAGGTCAAGGTCAAGATCTAAGTCAACTTTATTTATAACAGTAACACTGTAACATACTGCTGCAGCAGCATCAACACCATAAACCAGTGGTGTGGTGTCCAGTCATGGTTCTCGAGGGCCACTATCCAGCATGTTTTAGTTGTTTCCCTGCTTCAACACATGTCATCAGCCTCTGCAGAGTCCTTTAATAACTCACTAACTAAAATCAGGTGTGTTGAAGCAGAGAAACCTCAGAAAAATATGCAGAATATTGCCCTAGAGCAGGGATTCCAGAAGTGTGGTGCGTGCACCCCTGGGGGTTTACGAGCTGCCACTAAGGGGTGCGCGGGACAAAAAATGTAATGGTGGGAAAATTTGTGTAAATTTCACCTTTACAGTGTTTTTTTCCCCTACACAATAAATATGTGTGAATAAACATTTCCTATTGTTATTGTGTGGAGCTGTGGAACAGTATTTGGATGAACTCTGAGTCTTTTTTCTGTCAATCATGTCACGTGAACTCCTCCAAGCAGACCTTTATTTTGAAGGGGCTGACCTTCACTATTAGTTCCGGGGCGATGTTGCTGGAATGTTTACCTCGTCAAAAGGATATTTATTCAAAGAGTCCTTCTTGACAGCTTGTGACCTGCCGACTGATTCCACATGTGTCCTTATTTAATCAACTCCTTAGTGAGTCGTTTGCTGTGTTTGCTTCTTTTGATTTACTAAAAATGCAGCGCTACGTTCAACCGCTGATGAGCTAATGGCAAACGGAGCTGGGTTTTAATTTTTGCATCACTTAAAAAACACTAAGCAGTTGGTTAAAGGTTTTAATATTGAAGAATTTTTTACATCACTACGATGACAAAATACAAACAGTTGTATGGTATTTATTGTGATATTTGTTACACATTATATATTGAGAAATCAATATATTTAATATAATAAGTAATTTAATTAATTATTAAGCACTCAAAAGTATTGAAAATTGGTAACGTTAACGATTCCAGGTATTGGTTCAAATGTGAAAGGTACCCATCCCTAGGGGGATTGGGGGTGCGTTGGGACATAGAAGGGGGTGCGCGGCAAAAAAAGCACTGAGGACCAGAAATGGACACCACCAAGGTTTACAAAATAATGTTATAGGAAGAAAAACTAACCCTAACCTTAAACACGCTGGTCATGCTATCCAAACAAAGGCTATTCAGGCAGCTACAAAAGGTTTACCAGTAATCAGAAACACATTTCTGAATCACCAAACTCTTCTTTTAATAAAGTATTTACTTAAACTTGTATGAGTAATCTTTACTAACGTCACCATCTGACAGTCACACTGTTTGTTCAAGGATTTTAGGAAATTATTTTGATGTGGGATCTTAAATGTAGTAAAGCACTAATCTCTAAAGAAAACCCACAGCTACTCAGACCAACGTGTTTTCCCAAGTGTGCTGTCCTGTTCTGACGGTGTCCACGATAGCAGTGGAAAAAAGTAAAAGTAAACGCAGTCCATGAGAGGAGAAAGTCCCCTGAGTGACAGAATTCCCAGCAGGCACTTGGTTTCATGCGTGACCCTCTCAGTTTCTGTCTGGACCAGGATCCAGTGCTGTGTGTGTCACTGAGTTCAGTCTGCATGTGGAGGATAAGAGTGACTAAAAAGAGGGAAAATATGTAAAAGTGAAACAGCTTCTTAGTAACTCACTCAAAATGATGATTTGACGTCAGAGGCGACACATTAAAGTTCACAAACGCACTTGATGTTTTACTCACAGGAAGTTACGCCCACAGGGAGGGACGTCACCTTAACTATCACTAACTCTGAGTTCATTATGTTTCCTATTTCAATAAATTAAAGACAACCATTGATTTGGGGCCTTATGGGAAACCTGTCTAACGGAAAAGCGTGAGACATCTTGATTTAGTGTCATTGAATCACATCAAGTTTGACTGTATCATCCCAAACGTCACCTTTAAAAGAAAAAAAAGATGGTTTTACCTTTTATATATATATATATATATATATATATATATATATATATATATATATATATATATATATATATATAAAAGGTTCTATTTAATGTTGAGAAATAATGAATACTTTCATAAATTCATTAAGTGAGATTCAGTAATACTGAAACTCCCAGGAGAAAACGAACCAAATCTGGAACCGATTCATGTCATTCCTCAGACTGAATAATAGTGAGCTCATTGAGTGAGGATCTGATGAATGCCATAGGCTGACCATTTTATTTTTTTATATATATAAGGGCATATATGAGTATATGGATAGGTATATACATATGGGTATATATAACTATCAGTATTATTAGTACTATATTATATTTAATCACAATTATTATTTTGGTCATTATTATTATGTTATATGTTGATGTTTTTGTTGTTGTTTTTTGTTTTTGTTTGTTTGATGTTTTGTTTGTTAATGTGTGTTTTTGAAGAAAAAGAAAATGGCAATAAAAATTTAAGTTATAAAAAAATTGTTATGATATTACAACAAGAATATATAAAAAAATCAACAAAATATTTGACATGAAAAGAAAATAATTTTAAGGAAACATATGGCCACCTGACCTCTACCTGCCTAAAGCCAAGAGGAAAAATCCAATAAGTTTCCAAACTCGGACCAAGAGTTCTTGTTGGTGTTGTTACTGAACAAGTGATCCGTGCCTTTAATTACTTCAATGGTTTAGCATCGATCAATTATTAATCCGTCGCTTACAGCTGGAGCAAAATGCTGCAGCCTGTTGGATTTTCATATTGACTGAATTTGCACACTTTAAAATGTCTTCAAGGTTCTACTTTCTTTTAATTTTAAAAAAAGATGATTATATTTAAAGTTAATAGTAAGTGTAATGAGTTAGATTCCATTTAGAAAGGAGTTAATCACTGTTTTGACTGACTGCTACAAAAGTCAACATCTTTTAGTTTTATTCTAAGGTGATGCAGTCAGGTCACGGTGAACCACTGGTATATATGGTTCTTCCTACAAACACATTTGTTTTGTTAAGGATGACCTTATAGGGGTGAGCGTGTGTTTTTCCTGTGATGAACTTGTTCAGGATGTACCTCTCACCTGACCCTGAACAGCAGATAAATGAATGGGTGGGTCTGTTGGTGAAAGCCTCTGATGAAATCTGAAATCTGAACTTTCTGACCTCCCTGATGAGGAAACTGCCTGGATATCTGTACACCACTTTAACAAGGGCCTGCTCCAGAACAGAGATGATGGAGTATTTAAACTAGATGCTGTTATTTAGAAAGGCAGGAGTAATAAAAGATCCAGAACAGATATAAGTAACTAATCCTGATCTGACCAGTAAAAACTGTCATCCTGTTCATTTCAGAGCAACACAACAGAGAACACTTCCATCTTAGCTTTACATTCATTCCATCACTCTTCATGCTCTTTGTGTTTTTATGTAAAAAAGGGAAGGAACTACCCGTCAGACCTGGAGGGAATGACGGACCTGTTGGAGTATTTTTAGCCACCAGGTTCCCACCCTGATTCTTTGGGGGCCTTGATTGTTGATGTAAATGTGTGTGTGCGTGTGTGTGCGTGTGTGTGTGTGTGTGTGTGTGTGTACTACTTTATAATAACGGTGCCCTTTAAAGTGCCTTACAAATCATTTATTGAGTAGTTTGTAAATGCTTTATAAGTCATTAGAAAGCATTAATAAACCAGTAGTTCTGTCATGCAATTATAAAATTGTGTGATTAAATAATTATGATCTGTAATTATTTAATGAAATTAATCACATTTTTAATCTCACCTAATTAATAGCTGAGGAAATCCCTCATGTTGAGGTAGTTTCATTTAAATTCATGAAATGACTGTGTCAGACCAATAGATTGATGTATAACAACAAAAAGTGTCTTTATGAAGTCATTTATGATATCAACCCTAAAAACAACAGCCACTTTTTAAAAGTGCAGGGGACACGTCCCCCCTGCACCCCCCCATATTACGTCCATGTCTTCCACCAGGCATGGACTGGACTGACGGTGCCATGTCCAGATTAAATTACTAGATAATCTTTCAATAGATTACCACATGATTCTGTTTTACTGAGTGCTAAAGTGAAGAGTTCTTCTCATCCAATGGTTTAAAACTTCTCATTAATGGTGTTTACAAACTAGACTTATTTCCATTTATAAACCTTTGTAAGGGCAGCCTTACTGAGGTCAGCTCTTGTTAGTCAACACATCCAAGGTTAGAGAACAGCCTTGAGCCGATGCTGGCTTCTCACTATGATTTTTATTAGCTGATGACTTGAGAGGAAAATGTGTTTGTTCCAACTTCCTTTTTGGCAGCCCAGTTGTTTTTGTGGTCATTATTGGATATTATATTATAATAATATGCCAACTCATAAATCAGGCAGTACAGCCTGAGCTCTAACATCCAGAGCTATTTGATCAGTGTCACAGAGAAATGATTTAGTCCTTTCTACAATAAAAGTCTATTGTTACTGGAGCGCAACGGCATTAACCGTTAGTTGTTTTTATAAAGGTGGTTTCTGAGAGACCAGCCCTCCTTATGATGCATTTATAACGACCACAGAAACAGAGGATAAAGCTGTCTCTACTGGGTGGAGTAATTAACCACACAGCCTGTCAGCAGAGTCGTCCCATTAAACGTCCCTCAGCACCAAACGGACTAAAGGGACTGATGTGGAGGAGTCAAAGACACTGTAGCGTGATCAATATACGCTCTTGACCTCTGACCTCTGACCTACGTGATCATCTAAAATAATAATCCATCTTCTTCCCAATAAATCGGATTATAATGACTCTTTTATTATGTTTTAACCTGATTCAACATTCCTCCAAGGTCACGGTCGTACCGGAAGAAGCCACCGGACTTTAATAATAATAATAATAATAAAGACTTTTGGTGTCTCTTCCTAAAATGACACCTTAATCTGTTACAGAAATGTCTTAAATGATTAATGCACTTTCTCTTACAGCATTGTGAATGTTTGATCCAGCTTCAGTATTATTGTTACTTTGCTAAGAGGTTAAATCAGTATTATTACTTATTTCCACCTTGCTAAGGATAAATAAGTAAAACCTTCCACACTCCTCACACGGAGGTGACGTAGGACTTTAGAGCCTGAGTCACGTGTCTTGTTTAGAGTCCCCTGATAGGTCCACGTTCCACTGACAGCTCTCAGCTGTCTGCCGACACGAGAAGAATAGAGTTCTTCTCTAGCCTCAGAGAAGACAAGACAAACCCACCGTCAACTCGCTACACGGTGGGCATTGATGCCGACTGCAACCGATAACGGGTCAAGCCCCGTGGCAGTCGAAGAAGCTTCTTACCCCTGAGAGCAGGAAACATCCACCTGCCTCTCTAACTCAACCAGAATGGGTAAGACAGCCAGCTACCAGCTCGCTAGCCATGGGTCCCACTGATCTCCTGTATCCACGGACGTTCTCCGCCTGGCCGGCGGGTCCACGACCTGTCAGGCCTCCAGATCGACCGAGGGGGAATCTCCGCTTCCTCGTTGAACTCCAGCAGCCGGACGCGATCCAGGAACAAGGTTCAGTAACTACCCATGACCTGGTAAAGCAGGCTACTTTGATAATGCTAACCCTATACCACTAGGCTGCTCATCAAAGTAACCTCTCCACCTTATCCCTAATAACCAAACCCTTAAGCTAACTCCTTAGTCTTAATATCAACACGAGACTCAAGTTCTAAACTCAGAAGACCAATTTTAGAACATCTACCATTTAGTGAATGCTTATCAACTTGCTACCTCAAATGCTAATCTGTTTACAAATGTTCGTCAGCTTTTATAATAAATATTGAATATATTTATTCTTGACTCAGCTTCCATTCGTCAAATAACAGGTACATAACTACTCCCTGCGATTAATAGAACCTAGAATTACCTGCTTTTATCACAACCAGTTGTTCAAACCCAGGTATCCGGAGCACACAGCCTCTCGGTTTAAAACCTCGGCAGCTGAAGTGAGCCGGCAGAAGGTGAGTAATAAACATAGCGTTTATATACACTATATGTGGCAAGACGACCACTTATTACCACTACAACACAGAAGTAAGTTTTACTCACTCAACTAACCGAGAGGCGGCTAGATCGAGCTGCAAGGCGCCGAAAACATTTAGAAAGAATCTACATTCTGACGTGGCTGTGGGCGTAGCCTCCTGGTGGCCCACTGACTGACTGACAGCTCTAAGTTTACAGTGATAGATTTTAATAATGACTATCCAGCCTGTTGGAGAGCAGCCTCAGTTCAGTTAGCTGGTACAGCCACTGATAAGCTAACAGCTAGCTCAGGTACAGCCAAAACCAAAGTCCTAAACATAAGCTGTTCATGAAATGTTATTTATGAAGAGCTTGACGGTTATCTCCAAGAAGCAGGAGTGAATTCAGAGGTCAAGTTCAACAGGTATTTCTCAGTATTTCTTCCAAAACAGCAAAGCAGCAATATAATTTACATGAATCATTGATTGGAAGGTGACAGCGATAGATTTTGGACAGAATAGATGTTCTAGCTGTTCATTAAAACACTTCCTCTGAACGGAGGCCATTCAGGAAGCTATTTATAACTGGTAAAGGTACACACTTCAAATGACTGGAAAATCTATGTAGTTATACCTACCATACCAGCTTTTACACCCACAAAGCCAAAGAGGATTGTTACATAATTTAGCAGCAGGAGCACCGTCTCCTCTGAGCTCACGCTTCAGCAGACTCAGGATCAGCTGACCAACTGACCTGAGGGAAGAGGAGGGCATGTAGGGATGCAGCAGCTCAGACAGGTAGGGTGGGGCCATTAAGGGCTTTTAAAGCAAATAAAATCATTTAAAAAAAGAGTCCTAAAATGAACAGGCAGCCAGTGCAGGGAGGCTAAAATGTCCTCAAACTTTGGTTTGCCAGTTAAAAGGCGAGCAGCAGCATTCTGAACCCTCTGAGCGATGCACGATTCACTGAGACCTTTATAAAGTGTGTTACAGTTAATTAGACCAGCAGACAGGCACCTATAAGAAGATATAGAACCAATGGCCCTATGGTGAGGAAGACCTTCAATGATCGAAGGGGGATTGGATCACTTGGGGAGCCTGTGGGCGTTAATCGACCAATCACAATTTGTTGATAAAATATTCTAAAAAAATTTAAATTTAAAGTTAAGTTTTCATTCCTGTAGGCCTACGTGTATGATGTAGAATAATTTAGAAATCCAAGGCTGTTTTGAGCTGGATTTTTCCACAGAGCTGCTACTGGTTTGTTTTGGATGAATGTTTGGAAGTCTTTCTGGTCACATGGATGGAGCCAAGCTGAAGGAATGCTCACTGTGATTACATCCATTGGATTGGAATTAATTAGCGCTCCATGAATAGTTCTGGTCAATGCTCCGACACCGCGGCCAGATCACAACACATCAAAAAGCTGATTCAATAACACCCTAACTCTCAGCTAACAATTAACAAACTTCACTCTTTTTTGTTTAAATCTTTGCAGCAGTTTAAACCTAAATCAACCTGACGACCAGGGGAGTTTTTTATTTTGAGAAATGAGCAGAAAACCTCCTCTGCCTTTTTCTGAACCCAAAGCAGGTTCCTTCTTTAAAAGACCTTTTAGGGCCAAAATGTGAACGTGAACCATGTGCTGGTGAATGTTACTTTAAACAACACAGCTGAAGTTTAAAAACAGCCTTTTTACTCTGGTGTTTTCTCCACCAGACATGCTTCCAGCTCTGGACCTAATCCCCAGAAAATTATACCAAACCGTGACCCCTGACCCTGCCTGGTGGGCCAGATGTTTTAAATTAGCTCCTGTTAAACACGGAGAACCTGAAAGGGTTCCAGCACCAGTTCTAATGAAGGTCAGGTGACCCAGGAGAGGACAACAACAGATCCTGCTGTGGACAGACAAGTTAGTTAAATCTGGAGATAGCGTGACTGCTGAGGAGGTGTTCACTGCAGGATGAAGGTCCTTCTGTCCTCACTGCTCTGGTTTGGTTTTTTTACTGTTTCTCTTCTCTGGACTTTGTGCCAGAGCCTGTGCCACGGCTGCTCCTTTCAGCTAATGTGGAGGCTGTTTTAAAATGGCAGCGATCCATTTTGGAGAAGTTCCAGCTGAACTCCACCCCTGGATGTTACATTTGACTGCTTCTGAAGATTTTTATGCTTGTAAATAACAACAGAACTTCACTTCATTATTCTCATTTTTGGGAAATGTGTTTTGAGCTAATGCTAAAACGGGTGGTTTTAAAATCGTTCCCCTGCTGACGTCAAGAAGGGAAAAGACCACTCCTCTCTAGAGGACAGACCACTCCTCTCTAGAGGACAGAGCCAATCACGAGCACCTTTGGCTACCTGAGCCCACCCCCGCCCTTTAAAAACCACGGGAGTGCACATCCTCACAAACGATAGCTAACAGTCATGGTGACGCTACGAGCAAAGCACAGCAGCTGCTTCGTAGATGGTTGCATCAATGAGCTCAAAAGTCTTTTATTTACTTCCTTAATCTGAGACCTTGAAAACCCATCGTCTCGCAAACGCATGGAGAAGAGAGATGGGCGGGGCTTAGAGAAGCTTGACTCCCCAACTGCTCCGCCCATTTGAAATGAAAGTTTAGCTTCAGGAGGTTGAGGGGTGGAAGAACAAGAGCTGCACTTAAAGTTAAGCCTAATTTATACTTCTGCGTCTACGTCGGGTCGGATGTACGCAACGCCATTATGCGTCGTTGCGTGGGGTCTCTGACGAGGCCGCAAGGACGGACGGAGTAGACCTCGCTTTTCTAAACATCCGTCGAACCAGACGGAGAGCGCACGCCTCTGATTGGTCGGCCCAACAACCCGTGATCATTTCCAGCTTGACGCCGGTGTTATCAACAGAGTAGTAGAAGTAAAATCTCGTGGAAGCAGATATGGATCAGCTCAAGAAACATCTGGCAGATGAAATACGAACATTTATATAATCCATCAGTGTCCCTCACAGGTTGAACTCGAGCTGCAGATTCGCTCATCGTCTGCCTCGTCCTCACTGAACGGACATTCAACAGACGCGCTGTCTCCTTCACTCACGTTTAATTATTTTTAACAACATCATTTGTTCTTTGACATTAATCCGTTACAGCTCAATCAAAATTCGCTCTCTACATATCCAGGAAATAGTATCAGCAACGTTAATGTACTGCTCCCAGTGCTACGCCCTCTGTTGTTTCGGCGGAGAATTGCTTTGCAACACCCCGCCGCAAACGGAGAAGTCTGAAGGCAAAACGCCTACGTCAATACGTCTGCGTCTCTCACTTGCGTAGCCGACGCAGAAGCATAAACCAGGCTTAAGGGTCAGTTTGACCATTGCAGAATGTTATTGAGATGTAAAATAACTGATTCAGAGTGGGAAGTGCAGTATATGGGACCTTTGAACATTTAGATACTCAGACATCTGGATGCAATGGTGTAGATTTGCCCTTTCATTGGTGGGGACCAGGATGGTCGTGCGGGGGAGGGGTGTGTCTTTGTGCCGTTCAGCAAAGGCTTGCAGCTGTTTTTTTTGTCATAAAGTCCCAAGTCTAAAATAGTACCTTCTTGTTACGTTTTATTATCACTTGCAGCCGATTTGATTATTGACGTCACTAAGCAGGATTAGTATCACTACTGAGTTTTAAAGACTTTATTCCTCACAATGCTAGTTGTCACCATTCACTTACAGTGTTTTCTGCTAAGCTAAAGGAGTATTGCCGGACCAGGCTGGTTACTAATTGTTTCTGCCTACTTGTCTAACTATGAGGAATGTGGCAATAGACAAAAAACCCTATATCCTTAAATCCCTTTAACAAAAAAAAAAAAAAACCCAGTTGTCTTCAGCTGGTCCAAATATCTGCAGCTGCACATATTTCCAGTTTAATTAGCTCTCCATTGGTTACATTTAGAATAGATTTTTAAATCCTGTTCTGGAGCTCTCCTCAGCTTATTTGTGAATTGTGAAGTCCTTAGAGCCCAACCCAACCTTCAGGTGCTCCACAGATTATTAATAAAACCTCTAACTCATTTGAGGCGATGGATCCTCTAGTCTCACCTGGTCTGTATGAGCAGCTCTATAGAGATTTTTACAAAGCAACTGAAGACTTTTTAATTTAGATTTAGTTCATATGCATTGATTAATTATTTTTTGTATTTTATTGTTTAAACACTGGTTATTTATCTGTGGCAGGTGCAAAAGAAATAAACCTGAATTCTTTTTATTTATTCTAAAGTCAAACTTGAATCTTGTTTTTGAAGGCGATGTCTCGGGTTTTAATTTCCTTTGTTCCCTCACAACTATATGAAAAAAAAATTCACTGAAATAAGAAGTGAGTGTGCACCGCGCTGCACACTCAGACTGTCCCCTGCTGCGCTCTCTGGATGATATTTCCTCAGTAATTTTCCCAAAGCCTCCTGACTGTGGGAAGATGTTCCCATAACTCTGGCACACTCAAAGTCTCATGGAAGTTGTGCAAGACCTTTTTTTTGTTAAATTTATTACTGGAAAACTAAGACATTACAGTTGTCGTTGCTCTTCTGGTGAAAATGTGAGTAACATGAACTTTGTTTGAAAAATGGACTCGGACTTGTTCTCAAGTCAGACCCGTCAACATGGTCAAATTAATAAATGATGGGAAAAATAATTTATTATGTCATTTATTATGATGAGGGTTGTTTTTAGTGTTTATTCAAACTGGCAAAAAAACTTTGAATGTTAAAACCTTGTGATTGAGATCCACTGATGGTAGACCAGATCCATCCATCCTCTTATTGGTTCAGGTTCCAGGTTCAGCAGGAACCTTTTGGGGATCCCAAAGTGTTCCTCAGGTCAGAGTGGATATATATTCCTTACAGCTAATTCTGGGTAGTGGGATGTGCTGGAAAAACCTTCAGAGTGAGGTGGTCAGGACTCAGGAGGACTCCTAATCAGATGCCTGAACCACCTTCTTGTTTCCATGAGGAGGATCAACTCCCCCTTAAGGAGAAAGCTCCTCAACTTAACTCTAAGACTCATCCTGGCTCCTTTCAGCTCGTCTATCCAGGATCTAATTCTTCAGTCCTGATCCAGATCTCGTGAGAGGGTCCTTTGAGAAGGTTAGAACATGAACGGACCAGTAAAGCAGCTCAATCTTTACCACAACAGACTGGAGAAACATCCTGAAGCCCCAGTCTATCGGTCCATATCTCCATCAGCATTCCACCTATTAGAAGTTAGGAATCATGACTCAGATCTGTAGGAGCTGACTCTCATTCCAGACTCTTTACACTTGGCTAAAACACCCCTTAAGGTCATGCTTTGAAGACACTAACAGAAGAATTAGGGTTGATTCATGCATCCACAACCATCTGAACGCCACAAAGACCAATGAGATGGTTGTGGACTTCAGAAGGAGGAGGTCTAAACCAGTTCCTGTGGCTATCTGAGGAGATGACGTAGAGATTGTCTCCAGCCACAGGTACCTGGAGTAAATCTGGACAGTCTGGACTGCTCACATGAAGACAAGAAGGGACAAAGCCTTAATATTTCTCAAGTTGACTGGGATCCTTCAACATCTGTAAGACTCTGTGCTTCTACCAGACTGTGGAGGAGCCGTGGTGTAGTGTTGGGAGGAGGGAGCCCCAGCAGATAAGAACAGGATTAATGACCTGATCAGGAAGGCTGGAGGACAACTGGACACAGTTCAGCAGGTAGCAGAGGAGAGTCCATTCAAAACTGAACTCAATTCTCAGAAACACCTCCCACACACACACACACCCACACTACACACTCCCAGTCAGAGGCTGATCCCCCCCCCCCCCAAGGCCCAGGAGAGAGCGATGGGAACTCAGCCATCACTGGTTAACAAACAGTACAGAAAAAATGTATTTTTGTAACTTTGTCACATAGTTACATATAGTTGTGTTGTTAAATTGCTGCTGTAATATAATAATTCCTCCCTCTGTCGTCACCTGGTTTAAACGAAGCCTCCATCCCACTGACTTCGTGATCAAATTATTTGAATAAATCGTTTCACCATTAGTTCTCATCCATGCTCCTTTTTATCATCCAGTTCTTCATGTACTGGTAAAATAACATTTACGCCGGCATGTCTGATTTCCACAGTTGTTTTGTTTGAGGAAGTTTCAGGATTTGAGCCAATCCAAAGCAGGTGGAGCAGGAATGATAATATATGGAACCAGTTATCCAACTATCAAAGACGTCTAACCTAAAGACGGCTCAGAGTTGTTTCAGTCTGTCATCCTGATGAAACTGTAGATGTTTTCTTATATCTAAGGCCTGCGTGGCTCAACATCTGACTAGTTTTAGCCAAAGATCCAGACACAAACAGTAACTACAGAATGTGACTCCAGAAACAAATTCCACGATTCCATGACAGTGACTCCAAACCAACACCATGTTTATCTCTATTCTCCTACGGCCTCCTAAGACGTCCTCGTTTGTCTTCCTGAGCCGTTGGTCCAACATTCCTTCCTGTTTTGGAGCTCTCAGCTTAACATCTGTCTCCCTGACTCCTCTGAGTTCTTCAGCATGTGATTCAGTTAAATCAGTGTTGACACTCAGCCCATATCAGTCTGAATAATGAAAAAACTCCAGACCAGATGTGCAGCTTCCGTTTGAGGCTCCTATTTCAGAATTGCAACCGTCACCAACATAAACATGAACTAATAACCCCACAGCTAAGTTTGATGCTGATGACAGACATGAGTGATAGCTGGGGGAAATATAAACATGACACTTTTCATAAGATTCATAAAAGCTGAGAGGAAAACCACGACCAGCTAGCAGGAAAACAGGGCTGAACTCTTCTTAGAACTTTGATTTGAACCAGAAGAAACTCTGGTTTTTGGTGATAGAATGGGTGGATCAGTCTAAATCCTGTGGAGGGATAAAGACTGTGTAGTTTGTTTGCTAAATTACATCTAATCTAATTCTGTTGCCATGGAAATAGTCACACTGTTCTCATATATTTACCTCAAAACAGGCTGTGCAGATAGAAGGGCTTGTGTTGTTTTAAGGCTGAAGTTTTGGCCAAACGTGAGCGAGTACCATTAATACATATAAGTAAAGCAGTGGCGGCCCATCAATAGGGGGCGCTGGAGTTTCTACCCAACAAAGAGACTGACCTTTAATTCAGAAGTGAGAAGTATTTTATCTTGTTGATAACATAAGTATGGTAGCAGCATTTTTAAAAGTGTTTTAAGAAACAATGAGTGAGAGGAAGCTCCTGACTGGAAGCAGACTGTTTACAACTCACATTTGTGTCTGATCAGACCAACCCACCCATCACCACCCCCATGACCCCTTCATTCACACCCAGTCAAGCACACACACTTATACAAACATGCACTACAAACACACACTTCCATAAACACTCTCGTGCCCTCGTTTCCTGGTATTCCAGATATGTCGAGGTGTCAGACAAGGGCGTTTTTTAAAGCGGGCTCTCATCTGCTTTCACTTGAGTCTTGACCCTGAACATAAAGAGATTTGCTGCGGAAAATTCCACTTTCCACTCCTCACTCTCCAGTTTCCAGCATCCTGGCTGTTTAATGACTTGACTTTTGTGAGGAACGGGGAAAGAAAGTAAAACACACAGCTGTGAAAAAGAATTTGCCCCATCATAAATATTTTTTCAGATTTTTCTGATTTTAAAATCTTTTTCTTGAGCCAGTATGTGCTAATATGACTCCTTACAGGGTTAATGAAAAGTCACTCAGCCCCATCTGCTGCTTGTAGAATACGTTGGCAACTTCAGAGTCTCCGGTCCGGTGCCCTGAAGTCTCACAAAGTCACGTATTTTGTGAGGGTTAGCCTAACCCAATGTGGCTAGCTGATATGCTAGCGCTGGAGTGTTTTTAGCTCATGATTCCTGATTTTTTCCACGTCTCCCTGCTTGAACTCAGCTGATTTCTTTGAACGAGTGATGAACCGCTTCAGTAGAAAGGAGTGAAGGCTGAGGAGACATTTCAACAGTTAGATTTAGGTCTTTCTGAGTATAAACAATGAAATGATCATTTGTCTGATGCTGAAATTTGTTTGCTGATCTGAAGTATTAAAGTGTGACGAGTCAGCAAAAGCAGAGGAAATCTGTAAGGGGGCAAATACTTTTTGACCGCTCTGTACATCCTTTAGCACTGAGTTAGTACTCCTGTCATGTTATGTAACCTCACATGATTAAAGCAGAAATGAATAAATCCACATATTCTCTGTGTTAGCAGCTACTTCTTGTGTTTTTTCTCTGAAAAAACCCAGCAGAGCCAAACTTCTCTTGTTTTTCAGCACAAAGAGGTCACGTCTTCTATCATCAGGCCAACACACAGTGATGTGTTTAAGCTGTCAGCAAACAAGTAACATCTTCCAGCTGTTCTGCTGTTAATATCTTCTCTCTCCCTCTTAGGTATCATAAACACCAGAGACATATGCAATGTGTGAAATACTGCTTTTGGAAACACAATCATTCATTGGTGAAAACATTTAAATGCCTATTCAGTCATAAGGAAACCTGTGTGAGTGTGTTTTATGTGGTGGGTGACATTTAAACAAGCTTTAGTCACAATTTGTATCTTTTGTTTGAGGAAATTTAACGGACTGAATCAGTAGAAAGCAGGTAACGTTCCAATTTAAAGTGGTACAGATCAGGACTGTGGCTGTGCAATTAATTCGTATTTCAACTTTATAACCAAATGATCACAGAAAAACTTAAACAACAAAAAATGATTATTGTTGAAATGATTTTGTCTAAATGATTTTATTATGAAACATCAACAAGCTCAAAGAAACACTTTTCTAAACTCACTCCCTGCATGAACATCTTGGTCTCTTAGCAGCTTTTCTCTGTTTTATTAAATGCGCTGCAGTTGCCCATTTTTTCTTCATGACTGAATTATCAAGTGAAATAATTAGATAATCGGTTGGTGTTTACACTTTTTGGGGTGTCACAAAATTATTTTTTAATTCTTAGTCTAAATAAGCCAAATATTAAACATTTTTGTGGTTTGCATCCATTCTAGTGAGATCAATGTAATACTTTAAGTTAAACATACAGCTCTGCCACCTGCTGGTGTAAATTGGTATCTGCAGTCTCCTTAATTCTATTTCATAACCAAAAACTTGTGCTATAAAAAATGTAGTTTCGTGTATATTTATGAAGTTATTCATTTAAAAAATACAACGGTATCAGAAATGCAAAGACTGGAAACATGAACCATAATCATAATAAACAATCTAATGCTCCTGGTGTCTCATTTCTTTATTGACCAAACACAATCATGATTATGTATATAGAAGATTTGTGATTTTTAATCTTATTTTATTTAAATTAATCTGCAATTGAACAATAAACTTTTTGTATTTAAAAATAAATACTGTTATCTAGTCACCAGTGTGGTATTGTATGTGCTGTGTTTACATAATAAAAAGAAGACCATGGGACTTTAACTTTGACTCCGAGGTGAGTGGTTACCATAGTGACCTTAACGAGGGTTATTGCAAAAGGAATTTCAACAAACTTGTCTGGGTCCATTTACAGACTCTACCTGGGGAAAGTCAGAGTTTGTGGTTCCAGAACCGTTGATATCTGCAACTTGGTGGGTCAGGCATCATCAACAGATCCCTGATTCATTGATTCACAAAGACAACAACACTTTTCTAGTTGTTTTACTCTGCTGGAGCAGAAAATCATCCTTCAAGCTTGTAAAGAACATGATTACGTAAGTAAAAAAAAATATATATATATTAGCAGCAATAACAGAGATAGTGCATGAAAAATAAGAGTAAGTTTAAATGCACGACTCCACTATTTAACATTTCTCCTGTAGCATTATAATGAAAAAAAAGTTGGATGTTGAGGATTAAAATCCAATGTAGGATGTAAAATCTACCAGTTTATGGCACCACTAAGCAGTCCAGCTGTTCAACCAGGTGTGAAGGGACCAGTACAAACTAATAAAACCTGCTAAAGATCAGGCTTTGCCAGAATCTTTGACCATGCGGATCCATCTCTATCTAGAATGGAAAACCCAGTTAAGTCAGGGTTAACTCACTCTCCCTGCTTCATGGAACTCAGCACCCCCCTGAGTAGAATTTTATTCTAGTACGTTATTAAAATAGTCTCAGGAAGACAGCCTTCAGAACAAACCCATTACAACATCCTCTATCTCAGTCTGTGGATATTTAAAAAAACTTACAACTTTGTTCAGAAACCTTTAATATCCTTCAGGCTGTAAACATTTCACATCAAATAGGTGCTGCTGCTTATCCATGGTGGGGTTGTGGTGGTACCAGGTCCAGGGGGAGGAGCCCAGACCTCCCTCTCCTCAGTGACATGCTCCAGCTCCTCTCAGGGGATCCTGGGGTGCCAGGACTCCACAGCTGTTTGTTTAGTTTGTTTCAGTTACTGCAGAGTTTAAACATGCCACAGAGAGTTGGACTTCACATGACCGAGCTGGTATTTTGAGATCTTTTAAGGTTTTTACATAATCACAGTTTAATTTAGATGACTTTTATAGGTTTTGCAGTAACGTGACTCTGACCTTGAGTTGTCTATATGTGATGGATGTCACTGGTAGGACGAGGTCTGAGATCTTAACAGTTTATTTCTAGTTATATAACAAAGGAGATGAAATAACAACATATAGGCGTGGACTGCAGCGCAATCATGAGTTTATTAGACAAACCAACATGGGGTAAAATCAGTCTAAAACAAGGCAACATATAAAAAACACTAGCACTATGCTGACTCTGGGGAATGAAAGAAAAAATGTTCAATAGTCTTCAACAAAATGCTTAAACATGTCCCACTGTAGGGCAAACTAAGAAATAATAGCAGAAAAAGACAAACCCCTCAGTGCTGCCAACACCCCCACACTGACCCCTAGTGGTGAACTAAGAACATGCACACAAGAAACTAACCAAGAATCCTTACAGAGGGCCTCTTCAAAGATACAACAGCTAACAGAACAAAGAAATAGGATCAAAAAAAGTTGGCTTCTCCTGCAACTTCACCAAATACCAGGAGGATTAAAACTAAATACAAAAAGAAAAATATATAAAAACAGTAGGAGGGCAACCTTTCTACTGATAAATGAACCTCTTCCTGTCATCAGGGCCTTTATGTCCCTCTTAAAAGACATAAAACCAGAATAAATCTCTCAAACATTGCTGTTTTATTCAGTCAGCGTTCTTACATCCATTAGCATGAGTGAGTGCAGCAGATTAACCAGCACAGCAGATTAAAGGTGCTATAGGTAATTTGCAAAACAAATTAGCTTAAAATGTTTTGGCTTTTTCATGCTATAGCTATAAATATATTGTGGCGGTTAACAAAATGAAAGCACCACGGCACTCTCATGCTAACAGTTTAAGTTTTTTAGTTCGACTTGTAGTTTTAACGCAGTAGTCGTTTGCCTGAGGTTTACTTTAGTTTAGGTTCCTGTTTGTCTCTCATTAAGTTCACTGAGTTTGTGAAAACACAGGTGAGCGGTTACCATAGCGACCCTAATGAGCCAGTGGCTGCAGTTTGAACATTTCTGTTTCTCTTGGTCCTCTTTACAATGTTGATGTTGGAACTTTGGTTAGTTGCTGCATTGGCAGCACTCTAAATTTAATTTATTAATAAATTTTTGATTCAATTTAAACTATCTTAGTTGATCACACAAATGTCATGAAATAGTGTTACATCATGCAGTTACTGAGTAAAGAGCTCTCGTGCCTGAGAGGGGTAAAAGAAAAGTGCTGCTCTGCATGATTACTGACACATTGTGTTCTGACTGGATGTGCACGCAGAGTTTACATAATCCTACAATGATTTCCACATTTGCATGTTGCTGTTTGATCAACAGTCTCTTGAAAATGAGAGATTTTAATGTTACTTTGCAAAAGGGAACATCAGAATTTTTGTTGTTGGTGTTGTTTATTGCAACTCTTTGAGAACACGTAGCCTGCAAGAAGCCCTGAAACTCCTCAGTAGTTGTAGCTTCTGGGGTGGTCCATACTGTAAGGGGATACCTTCTTAGTCACATTTGTTCATGGAGATGTTGGAACCTCCTTGCAGAGGAATGCTGTTTGAGCTGGTTTACAACATGTTTGCATAAGGATTTAAACCTGAACTGTTAACACTGCTCAACTTAAAAACAGGCCTTTCATCTGCTTCTGTAGCTCTAGTTAAGCATTTTGCTTTGTTTATTGTTTATATGTTCATGGTTGAACCTAAACAAAGTGAATCTGGGATCTTCCCAGTAACAGCACTTCAACACTGTGGTGATCATGACTCAGGCAGATGGAGGCAATTAGGAATGAATGAGTCCTTTGTGTCCTTCACAAAACAAAGTAAATATGATGAAAACTCTGGCTTTAAAGCCATACTGTACTATGCAGTTTTGGCTTGTTTTTACCACCCCCTAGTGTTCGTTTTAAATCACTGTCATACAAATTTTAGCAGTGTCTTTGCGCAGAAACACCTAAATCTAACTGTTGAAATGTCTCCTCAGCCTTCACTGCTTTCTACTGGAGCGGTTCAGCACTCATTCAAAGAAATCAGCTGTGTTCAAGCAGGGAGAGATGGGAAAACAGTAGGAATCATGAGCTAAAAACACTCAGGCGCTAGCATAACAGCTAGCCACATTGGATTAGCCTAACCCTTGTAAGAAACATGACACTGGCTGTGTCCGAATTCAGGGGTAGGATGCTTATGAGGACGTTACTTGCTGGTCTACCTAGGTTGGGTCCTTGCTCGACCGCTAAGACAGGAAATAAGCGGCTCTGAATTCAGACGGTCTAGCCTCATACTTATCCCCGCCCCTCAGTCCAGTCGCTTAGCAACCCTGACAGCGCCGACAGACAGGCTAAAGCTAATAAAATGGATCTAAAGAAACACTTGAAGCTCTTTTATGGTGACATATTTCCTAAACTTTCATTTAAAACATTCAAGCTAGCTTACATTGATTTCTTGTCTTAAATAACATGAAAAATGGAATATTCAACCTCTTTTGTGGAGATTTTTATTATTAAACTTCATATAAAGATAAGCAAAAAATTCCTAAACACAGGCTTTTTATAATCTTTTGAAAAACCGACATTTAAAACTGGACTGCTCTCTGGTTTTTTCTGCTACTGCTGCAAAATTAAACCAGTAGAATCCAACTGTGTCCTGTGTTGTAAATTCAATAAAGTTGAGAAAAAAAAAGTAGAATCCAACGGCCGGTACGCAAAGCATCCTGGGATAGCCTTGGCCAGCGAGGATACACCAGACCCATCCTCGAAATTGGGGTGGAGCGAGGACGCATTTGAGGACGCGTGGATGAGTATCCTTCGAATTCGGACAGCACTCATCACGGCGCTGTGACGTCATCGGCCTCGAAATGCGTCCTCATAAGCGTCCTACCCCTGAATTCGGACACAGCCTTTGTGAGACTTCAGGGCACCAGACCGAAGACTCAGAAGTTTCAAACGTGGTATTCTGGACACAAACAGCAGATGGGACTGACTGACTTTTCATTAACCCTGTAAAGGGTCGTGTTAGCACATACTGGCTCAAGGAAATATGAAAAAGTTACATAGTGTGCTTTTAAATGCTATGTGTAGTTTAAAGGGATGAGACTGAGAAATGACGGAGATCTGTTGTGAATGACTCTCAGCTACGTTAGCTCCCTATCTGCTAGATTCACTGAGTTGCAGTCTTTGAAGAGTTTGATTACCTACTTTGAATCAAGTTGACTCAGCTGTAGACAAACATCCACTGATTACTTTCTAACATTTTCATTAAAACTCATCTAGCTCAGATGTTTGCTTACAGATAAATAAACATGCAGGTAGGCCAAACAGCAGATGGCGCTCTACTGCAACAAAGAACAAGGTTTTTTTTAAACCACCATGAGTTTGGGGCATTAAAATATGATGATAATAAAAACCAGCTCGGTTTTTTGACCTCCTGTAAACTCAGAGCTATAAAAAGTTTGCTGTCTTTAGTTGGAGCGTAGAGTTCAGACTGAACTAAACACACGTCAACATACACGTCAGGGCAAAGCAGTACAATAAATGAAATAGATTCACTTCTAATGAAAGTTCTCAACATTAAACAAGCTGTTCTGTATTCAGAGGTTTTTCACAACCCGTCTGTAACAGCAGAGCTGATTAGTTCCACATTCTGGTTTGATTTGGAGGGTGGGAACACAGCGTGCTCACAGTGGACACGTAATTAAAAACATCTTTTACTGACCTGACATATTTATTGCTATTGTTTCTGTTTCAGCTTGTTTATTTTTGAAATATATGCAATTCTGCAATATCTGTTCATGGCTCATTACTACTATGGGAGGGGAAAAGATCCAGTGTGTTTGTTGAAATGCAGCCAAGTTGAACTCACAGGGAGTCACATGTGTCTGTTGGGAGGCCCACACGTGCTGCTGTGAGGGTAAAGGTTTATACATTCAGCTTCACTGTGGAAAACAATGTTATTTTATAATTACATTTATATCCTGATGAGTCACCGGGCTGGATGGATTATAGTCAGTCAAAAACAAACACATAACTAACGTTTGTGTGGCTGACTGCTGACATCTGGTGGCTGATTCAGACATTGCACACATGATTTGTTTATTTATAGAAATAATGTAATTATGAACTGTTATTTGCAGATTCACAGCACTTTACAGGCAATAAACACTCCAAAGTTCTAAACAGCAAAACTGTTTTCAAGGCAAATGGCAAAAAACTACTTGACAGCATGTGAGTAGAATAAACAAATATCAAAACATTGAATAAAATGTAACAAAAACTAAATTAATTCGATCAAACACCAGAGAATACAAGTGGGTCTTTACTTTAGTCGTTTCACAGATCAGATCCTGGGTCATCTAAGAACCTTTGGTTGTTTGGGCTCAGTGTTCTAGATGAAGTGTGAGGATGGATAGTGAGACAGGACCATTAGGAACCTTATAAACTAACAAAACCTGAACATGAATTCTGTATTGGAGGGCCTTAGACAGTTCTGTCTAGACTCTGGAGCTTCCCCAGTGTGAGCGTTTCTCCACCTGGATATGAGGCTCATCAGCGAGTGGGAAGCGCACTCTGTGCGGCGAGGGCACCAATCCACAGAGGCGCGTTCGGGCGCATGGGTCCGGTACTCACACATGATATCTGGTGCACTTGCAGACTGGTGGCCCAGTCATGTGCAGCCCTGTCTATAATACATAAAAAGGAATAAAGAAGAGCAAATAAACAGATCTGCTTTCTGCTTCAAGCTGCTTCCGTGTTCTACTTTGCCGGCATTCAAAGGCATACTATTTAACTTTTTATATATTTAAACCTTTTCTTGAGCCAGTATGTGCTAATATGACCCTTTACAATGAAAAGCCACTCAGCATCTGCTGCTTGTATCCAGAATCGTTTGCACCTTCTGAGTCTCTGGTCCGGTGCCCTGAAGTCTCACAAAGTAATGTATCTCGCGAGGGTTAGGCAAATACAATGTGGTTAGCTGTTATGCTAACACCAGAGTGTTTTTAGCTCATGATTCCTCCTTTTTTTCCCAATCTCTCCCTGCTTGAACACAGCTGATTTCTTTGACTGAATGATGAACCGCTCCAGCAGAAAGCTATGAAGGCTGAGGAGACATTTCAACAGTTAGATTTAGGTGTTTCTATGCATAAACAATAGTGCTAACGTTTTTATGACAGTGATTTAAAACGGACACAATGGGGTGCCAAAACAAGAAAAACGGCATAGTGTGCCTTTAACTAATAGTGTCTGTAACAAAGTGATGTCATGCTGCACACATTGCTGTTTCTGTGTGAAGTAAAGAGGTCTAAAGATGACTTCACACTGGATGCTGTTATGGTGCGGCGCAATCCCAGCAAAGACAAGAAAATATTGAGTCCAATCAGAGCCTGCACACCGGCTCCAGTTTGCAGAGAAAAATTAACTTTCTGCAACAAGTCTATTTTCCCCAGGCGCCGCTAGCGGATTTTCATCAAGTTAAAGACATTACGTACAGACCAGACTGATCTAAATAGCTGCACACCAACAGTTTTATACAGTTTCTTAATGAGTTTATGAAAACATTCTTGAAAGGACAAGACTTTCATGAATCACTTCTCTCGTTCTTCTCAGTTCCATAAAGCAACATTTTTATTGGGAATAAAAGCAAACGAATGCCATTTTGCACAAAGCACGAAGATACAATTAACCTCGGGTAAGAGGAACCTGCAGAGTGTCAAGTGATGTGCCGAGAATAAACATTGGAGGAAAATAAAGATTTATTACTCCAATTAAAGTAATTCCACTTTAAAAATACTGAATAATAGTCACACAGATCAGAGTTGTTGTTGTTGGACGTTGAACCACATCACGTTCTCTGAATCTGTTCAGAAATTTATGAGCAGAAATTTTAGACGAAGATGGGAGGATGGATTTCCAGCTCAGATGGTTTCAGGTTGCATCTCTTTCCCTTTTTTTCCTCCGTTTTGTTGCAGAAGACGTAGTCCATTATCAAGTGGAGACTTTCAACAGGTGTTGTGGTGGTTTGGTGTGGATCTGCATGAAACAGCAGGGATGAAAATGAGAACCGCTGAGATCATGATCCTCAGCCAGGATACAAGCTATGACGTTATAATCCTGCCAATAATCAGAGAGCACAGATTAAACATCCACGCGTGTATTTTCCCCTCCCGCTGAAGATTCCCCCGTCTCGCGCGCGCACATCAAACACCCGCGCGCGAAATTCTACTACTCGCGCTTGTATTTACCACTGGCGCGCATAATAATACTCCTCGCGCGTGCAGAATGAAGCTCTCATGAGCGTGAGTGTGGCTGACACGCGCGCGCATGCTGCTTTGCTCTCGAGTGAATATTCTGCTCGCGCGCAGAAATTAATTTTGTCAGTTTGGGGGCGGGTACCAAGGATTCACCGGCCCTTACATGATTGGTTACTTTAAAAAAAGATCTTGCCTACATAGGAGTGCCTTGGACTTTGATTGACAGCACGGTTGTTTACCTGAACACGGACTCCGACATTCCAACATGGCTGCTGCAGTGGAAGATGTTCACATAAGTCGTGCTGATAAAAGGCTTTGTTCAACAAAACCAGTTCTTTACTCAGCTGGTTTGTAAAGCTATCATGAGCTTTGTTTTTCCTGGTATGCATCAGACTGTTACCATTACAGATTAAACCGCTGACCACAGACTTTGTCTTACAGATCAGTTTTCTTGTTAGCTCAATACATTTTTAGAAATACATTGCATACATAGTTAAGATCGCTAAATATTTGTTATGTATAGGCTAATTTGTCTAATGCCATTTAACATTAATAACCATTTAGCAACCTAGCAATGCACTCAAAGATTTCTGCAAGCTTTAGACC
>SSNR01000035.1:1552583-1571126 GCA_006937965.1 Callopanchax toddi
GAGTCCCGCCTCTCTCTTCGAAAGTAACCAATCATGTAAGGGCCGGTGAATCCTTGGTACCCGCCTCCAAACTGACAAAAATAATTTCCGCGCGCGAGCAGAATATTCACTCGAGAGCAAAGCAGCATGCGCGCGCGCGTGTCAGCCACACTCACGCTCATGAGAGCTTCATTCTGCACGCGCGAGGAGTATTATTATGCGCGCCAGTGGTAAATACAAGCGCGAGTAGTAGAATTTCGCGCGCGGGTGTTTGATGTGCGCGCGCGAGACGGGGGAATCTTCAGCGGGAGGGGAAAATACACGCGTGGATGTTTAATCTGTGCTCTCTGATTATTGGCAGGATTATAATCTTATACAAGCAGCCTGGATTTAACCAAAGGGAGGGATGGGTTTATTCCATGTTTAGTTGTTTAATGAGTTTTGGGGTAAAGCTTTTAACTTGTTGATGAGGATTATTTTTTTCCTCCAAAAAGTACAAAAGTATCACTCTCTATGTGAAAGATAATCTTCTGTTCTTTACTTAATGCTTAAAGTAGCACAGTTCCAGGTTTCTGAGCTGTATTTGTACTTGTGACTAATTGGTCATGAAAGAATTTTGGAGGATTTCCTGCCTGAGTCTCGGGGGACGTCTACGCTACACGAGGGACTTGCTGCAGCAACACAGTAGAAACTCAGACTGTACTCAACAAGTCCTGGGAAATCTTTTTATTCACACTATATTTACAGCTGTGCATGACTTTAGTCAAGAAAAAAATGACCATGTTAAAACATTCAATAGGTATTACCATCCATAAAACAATCTATTTAGATAGAACAACTAAAACTAAAAGACAGTAGTAATAAAACATTAGCATTACAACATTTGACACCAATAAAACATCAAGAACAGGAGCCACTGTAAGGCAAGCCGTTTTAACATTTATTAAGATGACTGGATATGTATTCCAGATATCTATAAATCTATTGTTCCTAGTAGAAGTTACATTCCAGATATCCATAATAACATTCTTGCTATCTAGAATGAACATTTCTGATCTGAATGTAATTCCTCATAGGACAAATGATGTCACGTTTCTCATTCATGTGTATTGGGTTTGCAGCGCCTCTTATCTACAAATATATATACCTCTTTGGAAAACCCGTAATATGTTCAATAATAATTTTCCTGCTTAATTTAAATCAGACTAGTCACAGTTAGGATGCTTTGAGATGACTTGTTGTGAATCATGACTTTATCAAGAAACTGGATTGAATCAGAATCCTGAATGTGAACAAATATGTGGTTAACACTGAAAGGTTTTACTTTTAGTTTGTCTTGGGGAAATGAAGACCAGCAGAGACAAAAAAAAAAAAAAAAACACAGATAAAAAGGGAACTGAAGATTCAGAATTACTTTCTGAATGCCTCAGCACTTTTCCCAAACAGGAACTCTGAGTGCTGTGAGGCATCCTGAGTGTCAGAACTCGGAACGTCTGTGTCCTGGACAATAAAGTTGAATCAAACATCCTGTCAGTTTTTGTGGTTTGTTCTTAAACACTGCATGTAAAATTGACATTAAAAGGTAATCAGTGGAATACTTTTCTGTTACTTTTGTAAAAACTTTTGCTCTCTGTGTCAGTTCTTAAACCTGCTTCAAGAGAATTTCTAGAACGAGAATCAAATCTATCTCAAAATCTTTCCACTACTTTCTGATGTAGAGATGCTTTCAGAGCAGAACTTCTGTGATTTTATTAGAACGTTCCGTTATAAATGTGAATGCTTGCCACTGGAACACACTCTGTGTGTTGTTGGGTCACGAGGAGGATGTGGTCCAGCTGCTGTGGTAACCAGTTTACAGAACTCCATGTGTAGTGGTGGTGTGGAGGGTGTTGGGTCTGGTAAAAGGAGGACATTGTCTCCGTTTTTGTGGATGATGTGGTCCTCCTAGCGGCATTGAACTATGACCTTCAGCTCTTTGGGAGGTTGGAAGATCAGCACCTCCCATTCTGAGGCCATGGGTCCTGACTGGAAAAGGGTGGATTTCTGGGTTGGGGGAGAGGTCCTACCTCAAGTGGAGGACTTTAAATTTCTCTAGTGCTGTGTTTGCAAAGTTCACTCATTCACTATATAGGGCACTTTATAGTGAGTCAGGCATTTTGTAGTGGTGTTTGAAGTTTTCATTGCAATGTTTTATTCACTCTATAGGGCCATAGAACTGCGTCATGTGGTACAATAAAATGCTAGTTGTTACCGTTCACTTACATTGTTTTCTGCTAAGCTAAAGCTAAAGGAGTACTGCTGGATCAGGATAATGACTGGGCTGGTTTTGCCCATTTATCTAACTATGGGGAATGTGGCAAAAGACAAAAAAACCCAAAAAACTTTTGGGTGGAGTATCCCTTTAAAGTAGTGTGATGTTTGTGGAATTATTTTTCACCCTCCATTAAAAAAAAACAACACTCAGGTTCGGTTCCAGTCAGGTCCAGTGTTTAATATGAAGATGTCGGGCCGGGCTGGTTCGGGGTGGGTTAAATTTTTGGACCTGTTGAGAACTCCAGCTGTAAACTATTTCAGTAGAAATGGACCATAATGCGTTGCGGTCAGGACTCAAAAGTGAAGCCAACAAAAACCAGGTGGTCGTGTTCACCAGCAGCTGGATTTGACCCGATTCGTGCTTTCGTTGATGTGAGTCATTGCTCGCTGTCCAGCGCACGTTTATGACGCTCACTGCTTTCAGGTGGTGTTCAAAACACAGGGCGTCCCCTACCCAGAGGACTATACGGTGAACATGATGTGAGTGAACAAGTGAAATGTCCACAAAAGCCTGGGTCTTGTTCACAAGTGAGGGAAGGAGGGAACAGAAGGTTAACCGGGGGATCGGGGCAGCTTTAGCAGTCATGTGGACACTGAACCAGTCTGTTGTGATGAAGAGGGAGTTGAGACAGAGAGCGAAGCTCCTGATTTACTGGTTGATCTACATTTCAAAGATTGTAAGTGGCCAAAAAGAGTTTCCTTCATAGAGCTCAGCTCAGCCTTAGACATGTTGAGAGGAGCCAGCTCAGGAGTTTCAGGTGCCTTTCATCGGAGGAGCTGGGAAGGAGGAGACAGTCTGGGCTTCCCTGTAACAGCTGCTGCTCCATGACCCAGACAGCAGAAGTGCTCCAGGTCCTGAAGCAGCCAAGCAGCCCCAGACCATCACACTACCACCACCGTGTCCTATGGCTGGTCTGATGATGTTCTTAAAAACAAAGTTAGTTTGGTTCTTTTTGGTCAGGAGAGAGTTTGGTCCAGGTAATCTCTCATGGAAGTCATTTTTGTTTGGTCTCCTTATCATTGAATCATGACCTCTGACCCTAACTTAACCCAGTGAGGCCTGCGGTGTTTAGATGTCATTGTCACATGTACGACATTAAAATGCAATACTGTCAGTAGACACACAATACATAAAAATAAAAAATATTAAAATGTGTGTTGAAGTAAAAAATGACTAAGTTAAAAACTAAAAAAAAAGCTGGGAGTTATAACTCCACAAAGCAAACACACGTAGTGCAGGTTGTTTTCACATCTTATGGCAGCTGGATAAAAGCTGTCTCTCATTTCTCATTTATTTCTTTTTTAAACACAGAGTTTTGCTACATTTGAAATTTCCTAGATTCATTTGTAAATGTTATTTAAAAATAATGATCCTTATTCACTATATTTAAGCACGACTGTTCATACTAAAGCCTCTGATTATTCAGAAACATTAACTTTGGGTTCGAGTCACTGTCAGTGCACATTACATGTATCTATACAGACACTCTCAGCAGTGCAGGGTCTGGTTTTTAGGTCTCTCAGCATCTCTGGTTCCATCTTCTGTTGTAGAGTCAGGTCTTATCTGTGGTATCAGGTTTTCCTGTCTTATAGTTTCAGGCGCGACACCCTGGTAGCTTTTGTTATTTACTGAACCAGTCAGACCTGCACACAAAAACCTTGTGGGAGGGGTTTCCAGCTGAAAATCCATCCATCCATTTTCTTTAACTGCTTCATCCTCTACTGGGGGTCACAGGAGGTGCTCTAGAGGTAACTCTAGCATCACGGGACGAGAGGCGAGGACAGCCTGGACGGGTCTCCAGTCCATCACAGGGCCACACAGAGACAACCAGTCACACCTGTAGTCAATTGAGAGTCACCAGTAAACCTGACCCGCATCTTTATTCAAACATAACTCTGTATGAAATCAGTAACATAGAACAGTAATATGTAAAAACACAAGCCATGGACATCTAGCATCATTTTCATTCAATTAAATTTGGTTTAGTTTATTCCCAAAGCTCCAGTTCATCTCAAAGCGCTGACCAAATCAACAAGTCCAGCTCAGGACTGCAGTAAATGTAATTCAGTGGTATTAAATTAGTTTAATTCCCCATTCTGAGCAGCAGTGGGAAGGAAAACTCCCTTCAAACAGGAAGAGGGCGGAGCCTCCTGCCTGATGGGAGGATTTTATAATAATTAAATAAAACAGAAGAAAACGGTTGGTTAAGAGAGGTTAAAAAGATGGGTTATTGTATATAAAAAATTGTGGGTTATTGTGTATTTGTTAGGCTATTTAAAAGGAAGTAAGAAAAAAAATGAAGTAATAAACATAACTCCTTATTTTAAAAAGTGAAAAGAGTTTCATTCAAAATACAAACTGTCCTCACAGCTTTCTGACTGGCGGGTGGTGATGAGGTGGGATTTAAAGTCTGCTGTAAATATGTAAATACTGATTATAAATGTAAAGTAGTAACTATTAGACGCGTTTAGAGGTTGCTGTTTTCTTCTCGTGTTACCCGACCTCAGGAAGGACGGTGATTCGAGGAGCAGCGGCTCGCGCTGTCTCCCCATTGGCTAGCTTGTACACGTCAGCAGTCAATAAGTTGTATCATAGTTCTGTCATCTCTTCCTGGTCTGAACGCAGCTCTCTGCCCGGGTGAGTCGGTTTTCTGGCTCCTATAAAACACGGTTTCTGTCAGAAGTCTCCTCTAACTTCGTGTTTTCCTCCACAGGTGCTGAAAACGCGCGGCGGTTTGGAAAATGACACCTTTTTTCTGCGTGACAGAGTCGCTTTGAGGGCAACGTCACGCGACGGTTGACTTCTTTAGAAGTAAGAGTCGCGAGGAAACGAGACATCAAAGTGAGTTTATGATGCAGGCGCGCGCGACAGGAGGCGAATGAAAAAGCCGTATTTGTTGAACTGAATCGAGTTGGGTGTCGGTGTTTAAAAAAACAAACAAACGATGAGGCTCCGGCTGCTGCGGAGGAATCTGCTGGCGCTGCTGGGAGTTCTGCTCGTTGTGGCGACTCTCCTGTTTTCAACACGTGTGTTGATGGTGTCTGATGACGACTCTAATAGTGTCCCAGACAGAAATCAGGGGACACTTTCAGGGGACAGCTTGAAGTTCAACTTTGACTCCTTGTCAGATTTGTCTCAGTCCGTTTTCAGTGCCAATTTTAAACAAGTTGTTCAAAATGCAGACAAGTTCACAGAAAAGCCTCAGCTGGTGCTGGTCGTGCAGGTTCACAACAGGCCTGACTACCTCAGGCTGCTCATCAGGTCCCTGGAGAGAGCTGCTGAGGTCCACAGCTTCCTCCTCATCTTCAGCCATGACTACTTTTCAGAGGAAATGAACACAATCGTGCAGGAGATAAGTTTCTGCAAGGTGCTGCAGATTTATTTCCCTTTCAGCAATCAGCTGTATCCCAAAGAATTTCCTGGGCAGGATCCACGAGACTGCCCTCGAGACATGTCCAAAGACAACGCTCTGAAAATGAGGTGCCTCAACGCTGAGCACCCCGACTCGTATGGGCATTACAGGGAGGCGTTCATCACCCAGACCAAGCACCACTGGTGGTGGAAGCTGCACTTCGTGTGGGAGCGGGTGCAGGCCATGCAGGGCTACAGCGGCTTTGCCATCTTCCTTGAGGAGGACAACTACATCCTGCCAGATTTTTTTCATTTTTATAAATTAATGATGGATTTCAAAAAGACGAGCTGCTCAGACTGCGACATGATGGCTTTGGGAAACCACAATAGTCTAAAGGACTTTAACAGCATGTCCAGCAAGGTGTTGACCACCGGATGGCTGTCCACCAAACACAACATCGGCATGGCCATCTCCAGGGAGGTCTACTACAAGCTTATGGGCTGCAGCAACGACTTCTGCACCTACGACGACTACAACTGGGACTGGACTTTGCAGTACCTCTCAGGAACCTGCATCTCTAAGCCCCTTAAGGTTCTGGTGGCTCAGGGCTCCAGGGTTCTCCACACCGGAGACTGTGGTCTTCACCAAAAGGAGGACTGCAAACCAGAGTGGGCCTTAAAGAAGGTGGAGGACAACCTCCAGGTGGCAAAGGAGGGCCTGTTTCCTCCGTCTCTGGTCCTGAGTGGGTCCGAGCCACCGGCACATAAGGCGCACATGAAGAACGGAGGCTGGGGGGACGTTCGAGACCACGCTCTATGCAATAACTATTCCAAACGTCTGTGAACTGTTTGTTTTTGGATAAATGAATTGGTAGTCTGCAGATGTGCCATTAAAAAAAAAAGAATTCAGGGTTATGGATGCTTTTAATTCTTTTTCAGCTTTGTGGTGATTTAATCTGAATTTTTATGTTTCATTCACCAAAGCTGCTCTGGTGCCAAAACCTTTTTAACTTTCTGAGATCAGACTTCCTGTTTTCATGTCACTGGGGTTGTTTGGGTCTCATCAGCTGACACATTAGATTAGATTAGCTATTTACTTGTGTGAAATATGAGTAAATCATGTCAAGAGGCTACAATATGATCATTTGTAGATTTAAAAAAAATCTATTCCTCTGACAGGAAACTGAATGACTGTTTTTATATACGTTTCCAGGGAGGAGTTTCTGAATATCTCACCTGTTTCTGCGTGGTGAAAACTGACGTTGGGTTTCTGGTAGTTGGGTTTTAACTTATGCTGGTACGATTTTAGAAGCAAAAATGCTAAAAGGTCTAACCAAACTGATTTGGTTGTTTTTGAGAAATGTAACGGTTTTTTTCTTTAGTAATCAAAATATTAATGTAACGTTAGTTTTGGACCAAAGGGATATTTTAAACTCTTCTAGTGTCAACCATCAGTCTAATCTTGTTGAACTGATCCCTGATTTCTAAACGACTGTTTTGAATTTTTTTCCCTGAGGGCCAGAACGTTTTATTTGCATTCTTGTACGTAAAAACTGACCTTTTGGAACAGAGACTCTTGTTCTGCAAACACCAGGGTCGTCTGTGATGCTGCTTTTCTGTATTTGCACCTTTTTTATGTTCACCAAAAAGATGTTTTTAGATGCTTCGTCTGATTGACAACTAAACGAACAATGCTGGGATTTCATTAAAGCTTCTTTATTTGCCTTGACCAGAAGTGCCTTTTGGATTGAACTTTTTAGAGATTTTAGAACATGCACTGATCATGTTATCAATTAAGTACTTACACAGGGATCTAATTCTGGGATCTACATTTTGGGTGTATTTGAATGGTTTTGTGTTGATTGTGGTTCTGATTGCAGCTCTGTTCTGTGCATTGAGATTCCTAAAAGAAAAGGATCAAGAAATAATTCCAGCTTATTTTTTTTGTTAAAAAGCACAACTTTTAAAACTTCTTGAACAATGTTTCTGTGTGAACTTTTTAATGATTTCTTTACTGTTGAATGAAACCAAGTCTTTTTATTTTTTTTGATGATCACTTGACAGCGGTTTACTTTTTTGCCAAATGGGAAAATAAAAGATGTTGAACTTTCAGTTTGGTTGAAAATACCGATTTAATAAACAGCCTTTGAAAGTACATGTATGAATTATTCAAATATTTCTTGGAAACAAACAAATGTATGACTGGAGCTTTGCAGCTGAAATAGTTGTTTTGTAATTTGAGCAAAGCTGGTTGGAACTGAACCAGGGATCAATGGTTATTTTGTAAAATGTATTCTCAGGGACTAATGTGGTTCTTTTGTTTTTAAATCTTAGGGTTTTCTCCATATTATTCATTTTCACATTACTTTTTAGTTAGTTCCTGTAACGAATGAGATCATGGTGATGTAATGTTCAGTGTGAGAAGGTTCAAATATCAGCGGTAGTCTCGTAGTGTGGAGGGAGGCTTTCACCTCAGGTTTCCTCCCACAGTCCCAAAACATGTGACATCATCAGATCCAATAAAAAGTTTTAAGTTGTTCCCCCCACATTCATTATTTTGTTTTTAGTTTTGTTGGACCATAAAGTAATGAATAGATGAGCAAAAACAATATCTTTGAGAAAGATTTAACCCTGTAACTTCTACATCAAGAAAATTATTTTTTATTAATTTGAGGCAAAATGGGTTATATGTAAGTTAATAAAATAAAAATAATGTAAGAACTGTTAATCAAATGGTTAAATGTATTTTTGGAGTTTTTTAAAAATACAGTTCATGTTTCAATAAGTTATAGAGAATAAAATGTGTTATTAACCTGCCAGTTAAATGGCTTCACTGGTTAGATTACCTGGTGATCCTAAACCAGCTCAATGTGTGTTTATGGATGTTTGTGTTCCAACTCTGAACAGGAGAATGAGTGAAATGTTCTAAATTATCTCCAGCTAACCTATAATTATTATTAAACAATGACTATAGTAAAGTGTTGGGAAATACAGAATTCCTTAAAACAGTAAACGTTCTGTTAAAGGGATCAAAATGCAGATTTACAAACATGATATGATAATAATAAACTTTATTAACAGACACATCGGTCCAAAACATCAGTTAAACTACAAAGGCATTAAATAGATAAAATAGAATGCATATCAATAATAAAACATATCAGCATTAAAATGCATACCTAAAAAACCAAATACATAAAATTACATTAAGAGAATGAATAAAATACATAAAAACACAAGAAAATCAAACAGTCTAAAATATATAGAGAGCACTAATCCAATGTTTCCAGTAAAATGATGTATATCTGGTGTCACTGTGTGCAGGAGAGGCTAATGCCTTAATTATCTCATTATTAGAGTTCTTTAATCTAGACATGAATTTGTACATGAAGTTCCTCCATACAGCACTAAATCCAGGAACATTGCAAACATGTGACTCGCACTAGTACACCTCGGAAGTTTAAATAAAATTCTGAATGCATCATTATATGCAACTTTTAACTTCCTCATCTTTTCCATTTTAAAATGGCACCATAGCTGAGCTGTGTACAGTGGAGAGCAGTATGCTCTAAAGAGCTCTATCTTGACATCATCTGTACACATATGGAACTTTCTAACCAGCATATTAGCTGAGGCATACATCTTACAGCATTGACGCTGAACATCATCATCACCACATAAATCATGTCTGATCATATGACCCAAATATTTCACCTTATGGACTACGTCTAAAGACTGATTGGCCAGATAAAAGGAGGGAAATTTCCTTTTTTGATCTTCTTTTGTTCTGACAATCATAACAATACTCTTTTTGGGGTTGAATTTCATATCATGCTTCTCTCCATAGTCAGTGCACACTTTAAGCAGCTGCTGCAGCCCTGCACTATATAGAGGATAGATTAATATGAGACTGAAAAAAGGAATTCTACTAAATATGATTAATTATTTTGATAGGAATTAGAAGTAAAAAAAAAAAAAAGGTTTGTTTTCGTAAAATGTATTAAAATATAAATCAAGCTGTTTATCTTTAAAGAAATTCAGTGTCACAATCAATTTTTAAAACTGACCTTATTTTATGGTCATTCTGAGCATTTGGATGCAGATACATTAGTTTTTATTCAAAATAAAAGACACAGACTTACATGGTTAAGTGTTTTAATTTTAGCAAATTTTCTTTTTTCTCGCATCACAGAGTTTGGTCATCACTGGACAAATGATTTTTGTGTGTGTGTGTGTGTGTGTGTCAGAAATGTTTCTATTGATTATAAAGCCTTAGTTAGCTGTTTAAAACAAACGCATGTCATTTTAACCCTTTATAGGGTAAGAGACCATATCAGTGTGTATTTATTTGCAGCCTAAACCTGAAGCAATTACAAAACATTTCTTTTTTTAAGATCAAAAAGTAGAAACATTTAGAGAAAAGTAAAAAAGAAAAATGAAGGTAAAATAAACAATTTCAAAAATAAAGAGAAAATGTCATTTTTAAAGCCCTCAACAACACTCAATGGTTAAAACTTTATTTCAGACATTTAAAAGGCCTTTGGTTGCGCTTCAGCGACAGTTTGTCACGTGACCGAATGACCTCCCTTCATTGGTCAGCGCCTGCTGCGTGTTTATTTCCGGAAGTGAGCTGTTGTCAGTGTCGGACTTTCTACTGTCAAACCTTAAACCTACAGCGCCGCAGACAGGTAACCAGTTCAGGTTGGAGTATATTTAAACAGTTACATGTTTATAATCGTGTGAACGACCATTTCCCACCTTGTTTAAATGGATTCCGTTTACAGTTGTAGAGGTTTTCTGTCTGTGTTAGCCATTAGCTTTTTTTGTAGTTGACGTAATGGACATTTGTCTGCTACAGAGATAAAAATGAATAAACAGACTGAATTTATAACTATTACAAGTAACTTATGAGATACACGACTAGTTAGCATTTCACCGCTTTGTGAGGTTTTTAAGTTGAATCAACGTAAGCATTAAATACTCCAACAATGTCGCGTGACTAAACCTAGCTAGTATTATGTAGCTGCTTTATACAAACGACTTATTTTGGCGCTTATCGGCTCCGGTAGCTACTCATTATTAGTTTTATTGTTGAAAGTCGTTGGTGAGCTTGTTGTCATCCTGTGTGTCCTAACCTTCCTGCTGTAGGTGTGTCCAAATCCACGCGATGGCTCATTGGTTTCATAGAAACCCGCTAAAGGCGACAGCTCCGGTGTCCTTTAATTTCTACGGAGTGGCAGGAAGCCCCGCCGCAAACAAGATCTGCAAGTATGTCAGATTAGATCTCCACTGACTGCTACTGTTATTACTGTTGCGTCCTAGTCTTCCTATTACAGGATTGTTCAAATAGGTAAGGTACTCTAGGAATTCCTTCAGGAGCAGAATGGAGAGCATCCTCTGTCAGCGAGTCACCATGTGGTTCACCAGCTGCTCAGTAAACAACAAAAACAGCTGACCCATGTGGTCAGGACAGGGAACAAGTCTCCCATACCTGCTGTGTGTATGTGCTGTCCACCACAAACACAAAACCAGCAGCATCAGCAGAGACCCAACCTGTTCACTCCCTTACTGTCAGGGAAGAGATGACAGACTTTCCTAATCCAAAATAAAAGTACAATTTAAACGGATTTAAGGACTCAATACTGGCATTTCGTCTGATTACCTTATCAGTAGATAAATATGGGAAAATGTTTTCCTTTGGAGAAAATTATGCAGCACTTAACTTAAGGTGACACGCTGGCATCATTAGAAGAAATTAATAGTAGAACTTGGGATGTTTTTTTTTCCTTCTTAAAGAATTTCACAAGTCTGATGTTTTAGTAGATAAATCAGCTCTGAGGTTATATTCATGTGCCAATGACTCTAAGCAAAACCACTTACTCTTATTGAATGGGAATAGATGATCTATTTTTTTCTTAACATTTTTTAGCCCAAAGACCCACAACCCACCCACCAGCTGAAAATCTCTGCTCTAAACATTTTATCTAACAGCTGGACTCACATCAGGGCTTCTCCAGTTAAACTGGCTTTTTGAGTAGTTACTACTGGCTCCCAGTTTAAACCAGATATGAAACCTTATTAAATTTTCTCCAGAGCTTTAGCTGATATTTGTTTGTGCGACATGTTTAGTGACCTGAGGACAACCAGAGCGAGGCTGTTGGACATGTTCACTGATGTCACCTGTACTCCAGAGATCATGAAGAACGCCACAGATGCGTACTTCTCTCTGCTGCAGTGTAAGTCTTAACGTCAAACATGAAAACGTGTGGTTTTCTGGTTTTTGAGAGTTTAAACTCTAAACTGACTCGAGTATTCCCCCATCTTTACTTTGTTTTCTTAAAAAAAAAGACATAAAATCTTTATATAATTTTTGACAAAATGAGAAATAAAATTCAACGTGTAAATTAATTGAGAACAAAGTTTGCTTTATATTTTGTGTTTAAAAAAACTTAAACTGTGTTTCTCTTTTTGCCTTTTAACATTTTCATATCTCTTCATTTTTTCCCATCAGTTTTGCTTTGCACCTAACCAGCTGCTTGTGTAAGTTGTTTTAATTTATTTCATGAAACTCTGGTTATTAAAAACAGGCTTCATCGTCTCCCTGGACGGAACTACACAGGAAAACAAGATGAGGTTCATCCAGAACTTTAAGTGGACCGACACTTTACAGGGAAACATACCAAGGTAAAAACCAAACTTGAGAGTCAACGTTCCTGTCGTCAGTTATTACAGCTGCAGCACAAAGTGCAGACAGCTCAGAGAACTGAAGGGTAGCTCAGGACAGAGTAGAGTTTCTCTAAACCTGAAAAATGCACAAGAGTATTCAGATGAGTTTCTTTAAGCTGTGAGTTTATTTATAGGGTGTTTGACATCTTTGTTGGTATTCGTGATTTGTGTGAAGGTATTATTGTAGCTGCAGATTTTCACATTTAGAAGCTCTGACGTCTGTCTCTTGTTGCTCCTAGTGCCCAGCAGGATGCTGTCTTTGAACTCGCCTCCATGGCCTTCAACATTGCCCTCTGGAACACCAAGTTTGCCTCGAGACTAGCTGGGAAGGAAAAGTAAGTGCTTTTATTTCAATATTTAGGGTTCTTAGAAATCGCCTTTTAATGTAGTGTTTTCTAAGGTTTTGAAACGCTATCATTTAGAAAATAAAGAGTACAAGAGGTAAAAGGATTCTGCTTCTAAACCTGCAGAAAGAGAGAGAACAAACAAACAAACAAACAAAGCAGAGGGCAAAGATATCACAGCAATAAACAACGTCCACATTTGTGTGAACACCTTGTGAGCACCTGTGTGTGCATATATAAGGTTTCTCCATAGGAGTGTTCAGTGGTAAGTGCGAGGAACAACTGGGACTAATGCCCCAGACGCCACAGCCCCCATGTCCTTAGGGGTACTCAAACCTCTCCAGTAGAGGGACATTCAAGTCATTTCAAAGGAAAATATCTGTACCTTTTTATCATGACCAGCTTGGTCTTTTGAGATAACATAAGGCAGAACTGCTTCTAGTCTGCGAGCAGAATCTTCAGTTTCAGTTAACTTTATTGATCCCTGAGGCCACAGTCCAACTTTTGGGGGAAGATGAGGAAAAGACGTGGTAAGCAGGGCATGATCTGAAATGGCTATACGTAGATGTGATACAGATTTTAAAATATAAGTTGAACTTGGCTGAAAACTCTGCTGTGGAAGGCAGCTGGTAATAATCACTCCTTCAGGGTATAGGCCTTTAGTTTGGTTGTGTAACTGCTGGCAATTTTGCTGTTGGGGAAAAAAAGGTGATTTAAAGTGAGCAGGCTTCCAACTTCTAAGGACAGTACCGGTAAATGCAGCATGATTAGAAGTTGAAGTTAAGAGTTTTGAGTAACAGGACTCAGCTTGTCACCTCAAACCTGGCTTGTTGGATCAGCCTCAAACCCAAAAGGTGGAAGTTTGTTTTTATCGGTAGTAAAAACTGAGTTAAGAGTCACAAACGTCTTCTGAAGGCAGCCGGTTAAAAACAAGTTGGATCCATTCAGTCAAAACACAAAGTAATGTCTGAACATGCAGGAGAAAGCCCTGAGGTAATCTGATCGGGCCCTTTGTGACTCCTGGTTGTATATCTTTTACTTGAAGCCCCTCCCTCTTTTTTTTCCATGTTGACCTTTTTGATGTGTCAAAAAAGGATCCTCCTAGTATATGACCTGGGCTCAGCGACGTCCCTGTAAATCTGAACACCTCACTGATTGAAACATTTTCAAACTAAAGGCCAACGTGGATTTGCTCTTCTCGCTTTTAAGTTAGGACCAACTTTAATTTCCCAAATACTTTGAAGTACATTAGTCTTTTATGTCTCATACACTGTATTTTATTTTGATCTTCACCTCTAATATTGACAGCTTTGTTTACTCCTTGAACAGCATAACAGAGGTTGAAGCCAAAGATGTTCACAGGAGCTTGAAAGTTGCTGCTGGAATATTCAAAACTCTCAAGGTGAAGCAAAACCATAACTGTGGTCTGCAGCACAAACCTCACTCAGACCCACTCACAGCTGTTTTTGTTTTGCTGGTTCTGATTCAGGAGGTCCATATTCCTCGCCTCATCACTCCAGCTGAAAAGGGCAGAGACCTGGAGCCCAGAGTAATCGATGCCTACATCATCCAGTGTCAAGCTGAGGCTCAAGAAGGTAGCAGCAAGTGCAGCTCGACTAATACAACTAAAGTTTTCACTGTCAACATTACTCTGATTATAGTATTTATACAGTGCCTATAAAAAGGATTGAATATTTTTCATGACCAAAAATAGTACAAAAACCCTCTTTAATGTCAAACTGATTTCTACATAATAATGATAATTAAATACATAGAAAAATGATTACATAAATATTCACCCTCTTTAAAGTAATTTAGACAGAGGTCAAGCCAACTGGTGCTAGTAGTTTCATAATTAGTGGAATAGAGGTCACCTGAGTGCAGTGACGGTGTCTCTAGTGATTGTTGAGTAAAGACACCTGTCTGGAAGGTCCATTCTCTGATTAATCAGCATTCCTAGCTACCATAACAGCATGAAGAGGAAAGAACCTCCAAGCAAATTAGTAAATGTATCAGTCAGGGGTTGGATACTAAAACATTTCTAAGACACTGAACATCCTCAGGAGTTCAGTTAAATGTGTCATCAAGAAATAGAAGGAATATGGCACAATGTGTAAATCTGACTAGATCAGGATGTCCTCACAAACTGGGTGACCTACAAAGAAGGAGACTAGTGCGAGAGTCCACCAGGACACCATGACTACGCTGAAGGAGGTACAAGCTTCATCAGCTGAGATGAGCGTTTTTCACCAGTCAAAGCTTTATGATGGAGTGTCGATGAGGAATCTACTGTTAAAGATTATAAACTCAAACTGTTCAAAGCTTTATAAAACTTTATCTGATTTTACCAACACCGTAAACTTGATCAAAAAGCTGAAACATTTGGTGACAGTCCAATTTCTTAGCTGGTTTTCAAAGAGCACATAGTTTTAGGAGGATTCTCCATACAATCCTATGACATTTGGGTGTTATTTTAGACAAATTGCACAAACACGGTGACTCAAATTACCACCAATGGTTGCTGCCAGGCCATTCGTTTTTGTTTTTAGTAACAAACCTATCAGTCATTCATTAGTTTGTTGTATTGTTTTTATATCTGTGTTTTGTTCCACAGTGACGATTGCCAGAGCCATTGAACTGAAGCACAACGCCTCGCTTGTTGCAGCTTTGGCGTTTGAGACGGCAAACTTCTATCTACGAGCTGGTCAGTGTTTTTATACTTGTCATGGAATAACAGGGTATCCGCGGGTCCTTTAAAAAGCCTTAAAAGGTCGTAAATTTGCATTTCCAAAATTAAGGCCTTAAATATAATTAAAAATGATAAATAATCCTTAAATTCAGTGTCCAAAGGTCTTAAATTTCTGGGGCCCCTATGATTTCTGGGTTACAAAGATCTGAAACTCAGCAGTACACCAGACCGCAAGGGTCTAGAAGGGTCTAGGTCACTTAAGGCTGTTATTATCTCATTAATTCAGTAAAAAGGAGCTTTTAAAAATTATTTTCAGATGAATGCAATACACTTCCATAAGATGTGTACACTCCATAAGATCAAAGTAGCCTTAAAACAGGTCTTAAAAAGTCTTAAATTTGGCTTCCTTGAACCTGCAGAAACCCTGAATAAAGACGGTACACCATGTTCTAGAGTTTTATGTATCAGGACATTAAATACCTACATCTCAATCTACAAGCAACAGTGTCTGGTATACACTGTGCAGCTTTTCCCAGGAGAAGCAATCTAAGAGTCTGAGTACCCGGCCCGGAGGGTTACCGGGGTCTCACCCTGGAGCCAGGCCTGGGGTTGGGGCCCGTGGACGAGCGCCTGGTGGCCGGGCTTTCGCCCATGGGGCCCGGCCGGGCCCAGCCCGAACCGGAGACATGGGCTCATCCAACTGTGGGCCCACCACCTGCAGGAGGAGAGTGAAGGGTCCGGTGCATTGTGGATCGGGTGGCAGACCGAGGCGGGAGCTTTGGCGATCCGATCCCCGGATGGGAAAACTGGCTATCGGGACATGGAACGTCACCTCTCTGGCGGGGAAGGAGCTGGAGCTTGTGGAAGAGGCTGAGCGATACCGGCTAGATATAGTCGGGCTCACCTCGACACATAGCGTTGGCTCTGGAACCCGAGTCCTGGAGAGGGGTTGGACACTTTTCTTTGCTGGAGTTGATCCGGGTGAGAGGCGGAGGGCTGGGGTGGGCTTTCTGTTAGCCCCAAGACTCTCTGCCTGTACGTTGGGGTTTACCCCGGGGGACGAAAGGGCAGCTTCCCTACGCCTTCGGGTTGGGGAACGGGTCCTGTCTGTTGTTTGTGCTTATGCACCAAATAGCAGTTCAGAGTACCCACCCTTTTTGGAGTCTCTGGGATGAGTGCTGGATAGCGCTCCTACTGGGGACTCCATAGTCCTGCTGGGGGACTTCAACGCTCACGTGGGCAATGACAGCGTGACCTGGAGGGGCGTGATTGGGAGGAACGGCCCGCCCAATCTGAATCCGAGTGGTGTTCTGTTATTGGACTTCTGTGCAAGTCGCAGTTTGGCCATAACGAACACCATGTTCGTACATAAGGATGCCCACAGGTACACCTGGTACCAGGGCAGCCTAGGTTACAGGTCGATGATTGACTTTATAGTTGTATCATCTGACCTGAGACCGTATGTTTTGGACACTTGGGTGAAGAGAGGAGCGGAGCTGTCAACTGATCACCACCTGGTGGTGAGCTGGATCAGATGGCAGGGGAAGATGCCGCGCAGACCTGGTAGACCCAAACGTATAGTGAGGGTCTGCTGGGAACGCCTGGCAGAAGAGCCTGTCAAGATGGTCTTCAACTCCCACCTCCGGCAGAGCTTTGACCGCGTCCCGAGAGCAGTGGGGGACATTGAGTCCGAATGGGCCTTGTTCCGCTCTGCGATTGTTGAGGCGGCTGTTGCTAGCTGTGGTCGCAAGGTAGCCGGTGCCAGTCGTGGCGGTAACCCCCGTACCCGCTGGTGGACACCAGAGGTTAGGGGAGCCGTCAGGCTGAAGAAGGAGGCCTACAGGGCGTGGCTGGTCTGTGGGTCTCCAGAGGCAGCAGACAGGTACCGGCGGGCCAAGCGAAGTGCAGCAGTGGCAGTTGCCGAGGCAAAATCTCGGGCGTGGGAGGAGTTTGGCGAGGCTTGGAAAAAGACTATCGGTCGGCTCCAAAGAGGTTCTGGCAAACCATCCGGCGCCTCAGGGGAGGAAGGCAGCAACTCGCTCACACTGTTTACAGTGGGGACGGGGAGCTGCTGACGTCAACTGGGGCTATAGTCGGACGGTGGAAGGAATACTTTGAGGAGCTCCTCAATCCCACCGACGCGCATTCCTATGAGGAACCAGAGCTGGGAGACCTGGGGATGGACTGTCCAATCTCTGGGGCAGAAGTCGCTGAGGTAGTCAAACAACTACGCAGCGGCGGAGCCCCAGGGGTGGATGAGATCCGACCTGGGTATCTCAAGGCGATGGATGTTGTAGGTCTGTCGTGGCTGACACGTCTCTGCAACATTGCGTGGTCATCGGGGGCAGTTCCTGTGGAGTGGCAAACCGGGGTGGTGGTTCCCATTTTTAAGAAGGGGGACCAGAGGGTGTGTTCCAACTATAGGGGGATCACACTCCTCAGCCTCCCTGGAAAGGTCTACTCCAGGGTACTGGAGAAGAGGTTCCGGTCGATGGTTGAATCTCGGATTGAAGAGGAGCAATGTGGTTTTCGTCCTGGTCGTGGAACTGTGGACCAGCTCTTTACCCTCGCTAGGGTGATGGAGGGGTCATGGGAGTTTGCCCAACCAATCCACATGTGTTTTGTGGATTTGGAGAAGGCTTATGACCGTGTCCCCAGGGGCACCCTGTGGGGGGCGCTCCAGGAGTATGGGGTTGATGGTCTTTTGTTAAGGGCCATTCAGTCCCTGTACCAGAGGAGTGTGAGTCTGGTCCGCATAGCCGGCAGTAAGTCGGACCTGTTCCCAGTGAGGGTTGGACTCCGCCAGGGCTGCCCTTTGTCACCGGTCCTGTTCATAACCTTTATGGACAGGATTTCTAGGCGCAGCCGTGGTGTGGAGGGGGTGGAGTTTGGTGACAGGAGAATCGCGTCTCTGCTTTTTGCGGATGATGTGGTCCTCCTAGCTTCATCGAGCTCTGACCTTCAGCTCTTGCTGGGNTCTCCTCCTTGAACCGTCACCTTATCGTGGTGGAGGAGTTTGAGTGCCCTAACGATCCTAGGAGCTATGTTGTCTGGGGCACTTGTGCCCCTGGTAGGGTCACCCATGGCAAATTGGTCCTAGGGGAGGGGTGAGACAAAGAACGGTTCAGAAGACCCTTCAT
>SSNR01000035.1:1571293-1636067 GCA_006937965.1 Callopanchax toddi
GTTCTGGGCATGTCCTGCCGGCAGGAGGCCCCCAGGTCGACCCAGGACAAGCTGGAGGAAATACATCTTCAGTTTGGCCTGGGAACGCCTGGGCGTCCCAGCTGAGGAGCTGGTGGACGTGGCCGGGGAGAAGGTGGCCTGGGCTGCCCGACTTGGAATGCTGCCCCCGCGACCCGGACCCGGATAAGCGGAAGAAGGCGAGGCGAGGTTTCAATCAGATCTAGGGACCAGCATGTGTTTGAACTGTTAGTAAGAAGCGTGAAAATTTTATCTTCATTTCATGAGTGTATTCAGTAGAATAAATCCTAAATGTTGGAATGGCTGCCAAGGTGGGTGGCCTCGGTCAGACGGCTTCATTTTGTACTGTTTAAAGAGAGAAATGGGTCCAAATTGACCAGAAGGTCAAAGGTCAAATTTGGCCTGAAGGTGGCTGAACCTGGACCTGGCCTTTCTGCTAACCAGCTCATAGGAATGTGCTGTGAGATGATGATGTGAACTCTGTAGTACTGACATTTCTAAAATCTAAAACAATTAGCAAAAAGAGCAAATCTGGTGATGGTTAATTGTTACATGAAAATCTCAATGTAACTGTTTTGTACGTCGTTGATATTTCTTTCTGACATAACTGTAGTAGTATTAGTTACCAGTCCACGCTGATGTTAACCCCCTGTTTGTCCCTGCAGACCACACACTGAACACTTTGGAGCCTGAGTGCAGCAGCAAGTGGAGGAAGTACCTCCAGCTGAAGCAGCACTTCTACATGGCTTACGTATGTTTCTGCTGCAGCGCTCTGAAAGGAAACGCTCGTCTTTAACTGGAGTAAACGTTCCTCTCTTGGTGTTTTCAGGCGTACTGTTACCACGGACAGACTCTGCTGTCCAGTGATAAGTGTGGCGAGGCTATAAGATCCCTGCAGGAAGCAGAGAAGTGTATGTATACACACACTGGACAGAGTTTCTTTTACCCCTCAGATATTTTTACCTACAAAACATTGTGCATGTTACAGCGCTGACTTATAACTGGAGTGTGATGAAGCGACTGTTGCAGGTGTTTCCTGCAGGGCTGCTGTCGTGTTTGGGGAAACATCCCATCATAAATTACAGCTTTTCTTTTCTTTCCTCCCATCCTTGTTCTTGCAGTGTTTCTTTAGCATTAATGCATCTCTGTTTAGGTTACTCCCGTGCCGAGGCGCTGTGTAAAGACTACCGTCAGACCAAAGGCCCGGGTACCACGGCCAAACCGTCTGAGCAGCTGTTCTTCCTCAAGCTGGGCGGCCTCATTAAAAACATGCTGGAAAAGTGCCAGAGAGAGAACGGCTTTATGTGAGTGATTCAGGGCAGACACACACTCAACACTGCACTCTGGCTTTCTGAAGTCGTATGTCAGATTTTAGGCCTAATGTTTATATTTGGTGGATTTTTAAGAACTAGAAAATCCTCAACCTGCAGATGATGAGCTGGATTTGTCACTGGTGTTTGATCGTTTATTTTTGTGTTTGATATTGTTAAAAACTTTGTTTCACTATCACACTCTACATCGTTATGTTGTACAGTAAAACAAAGTCCTCCTTCCTTCAGGTTTAGGGTTCATCTGTCGGGACATAATCTGGTTTTAGGTCAGAAAATTATTTAAATCTAACCTCAAGTTACAAACATACAGCAGATCCCTGTGTGTTATTAATATTTACTAAATAAAAACAAAATGTTAGTAAGTAAACGTTATTTATATAGTGCCTTTCACAGATATACACCACAAAGCGCTTTACTACATAAAATAAAAAACGAAAAATGAAAAAGTTTGAAAATAAAAAAAACAAAACAGAGATTTGGGGGTACCAGCAGGGGATCTACATAGTAAAGTATGAGATTATGTGGCTTGGGTGGGTCAGGAGCTCCCCCAGCAGCAAGGACACTCGGTGCAGAATGCAGCCGGACCGTCCTTCACTTCCAGCAGAGAGGAAGGAGAAGTTTGGATTGAGACCGTAGAAAAGGAGGCGCCTGAGTGGCTGCTTCATTCATCCTGTTGAGTGGGGGCTGTAGTCCTCAGGGTTACCAGATTAGATAGCAGAATGTGTTTTGATTCAGGCATCGCCATGTTTTCTCAGCAGCCTTACAGTCTGTTAAACCGGCTTCATCCCTTCAAAATTCCGAATCCTGGCCATCCCCACCTGATCCGTGTAGTTCGACACATCGATCGTAATTCACTCCATGCCAGAGTTTGTTCGCAGCCACTCCTACAAGACAACATATTCCTCAGTGTTCAAAGTACGCATCAGCCCCCCCTGAAGCACAAGAATCCTGCTAATTGCACCTGTTAGCTCCGTTATTTTCCAATAAACCAGGTCCATGCAGATTCCAGTGAGCGTGCACCCGATTATCATTAATCTAAAGATGTAGACCTCCAGAGACAGACTTGCAAGACTCGCAATTTGATCCATTACGAACCCCACAGCTCTTGTCTCAGTCAGCCGCAGAGTCCCCTTCTTCGTTTTGACAGTGTAAAAAATTGTATCCATAATGTTGAGAAGCCAGCAAACCAAAGCCATATCAAGAAAAATATTTAACAAGGAGTGAGGAAGTTGCTCAGAAGACAAAAAAAAAAAAAAACAGCTGCAGGAGTAACACACAAGGGAGAGAAGGAACAGGGCGACCGCTCAACAGAAGCCAGAAAAAGAAAAATGTTAAAGCTGTTTGTGACAAACTGAGTCCATCCTGCTGCTTCCAGATGATTTCAGAGATTCATTCTCAGCCAGGAGCTGCTGATCAGGTGTATTGATTAACTGATCATCAACAGCGTGATAGTATACAGTAGATAGATCCTCTATAAAAGCAGGTTGGAGCGTACAGGCATGTGTTAACAAGAGGAACTCCTCTGTAGACCAGAATCTTCTAGAGTCTAATGTGAGTCCATCTGTCTGACGGCTGACTGGACCAAACTGGGTCATAAAACAGAACCGTGATTCAGATCTACAACAGAACCAAGGTTCTGCAGTGGTCCAGTTAAAGTCCAGACCACAACCTGACTGAAGGGCTGAAGTGGGACCTTCAGAGAACTGAGCAGAACCTGAATGAACTGAAGCAACGTTGTAAAGAAGAGTGGAGCAGAAGTCCTCCAGAACCATGAGAGAGACGAGAGAAAACATCTACTGAGAGTTCCTGCTGCTGGAGGAGCTCCTGGAGGCTCAGGAGGTGGATTTAGTTTTTAATACACAGCTTTAACATTGAGTTTAATCAATAAAAACATGCTGGAATCTGTTGATTATTCTTCTACACCTGAGCTAGAATCTGGTAAATACCAGATCCTACTTATTAAGTTCTGATGAATAAAACTGTAGAACTGAATGAGGATGGACTTTCTGTTCCAACATTAAGAGCTATCAGTTGACTGTTTCTTAGCAGCTTTCTTCATTTAAATCAGTCAGTCAGATCTAAGATTCCTCGTTTTTTGTTACTCTGAACATATTCACAGATACTTCCATAAGGTCCCAGCGGAGGCACCCCAGCTGGAGCTGAAGGCCAGCTATGGTCTGGCTGAGCCAGTCCCCTTCGAGCTGCCCCCCCTAAGTCAACAGTGCACTTCTGAGGTCTACGCCACCTTCGACCTGACCAAGGGAGCCAAAAATGACAAGGTACCGCTGACTGACACTAGTAGGGTCGGCGTTCGGCCCTTGAACCCTGGTATTCAGCTCACTACAGTTTCAATAGAAGAACAAGAGTTGTTTAAAATACCTGAAAATTAGCTGCTAGTCTGTCCCCGTTTTATAGCAGTGTCTCTCCTGATCTGAATAGCCATGGTCCCAATCCTGACTGATATAAGCCCATTCTTCTTAAAACATTCATCTAATCCATCAAGTACATAAAGTTTTCCCATATTTGTAGGTTTTTGTTTTTTGTCCACCCACCTTTTGAGGATTGACCATACGTTCTCATTGTGAAGGTCTGAGGAGTTTCCCGGACCTGGACCCTTTATTTAAAGGTTTTGACTGTAGCTTTATGGTACAGGTCTCCATCATGCTAAAAAATATTGTTCATCACCAAACGGGTCTTAGAGGGTTGGCGGAGTTCCTCTGGGGAGATGTTTTGGTCCCATTCTTTAATCACAACTGTTCTGGGACTAAACTGTGAGTGAGTCCACTTCCTTTGCTGGAAAGCAACGAGTCGTCTCAGGATGCTTTACTGCTGGCAGGACTCAGGACTGATGGCAGTGCTCACCTTTTCTTCTTCAAACCACCCTTTTTTCAGACGCTCAGAGAAAATGACTTTTCTCCAGTCCTCTTCAGTCCAGTCCCTGGACCTGTAGCAGAAGACCGGTTTGTCCCTCATGGTTTTCTTGGAGGGAAGTTGCTGCCCTTTTTGACACCAGGCCTTCCTCCAAAAGTCTTTTCCAAAAGTCTTTTTCATTACTGGACTTTCTTGGACAGCTTGAAACCTTTTTCACAAACACGGTGGAAAAGTTTTTTCTTTTGGTTTGTTTTTCCACTTTAAGAGAATTTGAATTCTGAAGTGATGGGGAGAGGACAGTCTGGGAGGCTGCCCCTGTGACCCAGACCAGAACAGTAGAAGACAACGAGGCAAGGGACTCTGGAGTTTAAACAAACTGCATCAAAAACACAGAAACAGCAAACTTTATGTTGGATAATATTTGTGTCATTCCCTAAACTTCTCTCAACTTGTTCAGCGTTTTAAAGTTGATGCCTGACTGTGGATTGTTTTCCTGTAGGCCAAACCCAAGGAGGAGGAGGTGAAACCAGTGAAGGAACCAGATCTGAAGTCTCAGAAGGACACGGGCTGCGTCATCTCCTAAAACCTTCCTCTCTTCACCTCTTCAGCCTCATACTCATCAGTCATACTGACAGAATATGTTTCTCTCTTTATAGGAGAGCTTCTTTTATTTTCAGCATCGATTTATGAGATTTGTTTGACATTTATGCTAAAGCATTGTATTTGGATACAATCCATTAAAACATCTAAAGGTTAGTTTCAAAGTACCAGCCACAGAAGAAGGAACAATCTCGCCTGTTTTTCTTCTTTTATTAAAGGAATAATTAAGATTTAAAACCAACAGAAAACATGGCTGCTCGTTTTCTAACCACAGATTGAATTTTTTAGTCACCTGGAATCAGAATTATGAGCGTGGTTCAATCAAACACTTGGTTCATTCAGGTTAGCTGACTGATTTGCTTTAAATCAGAACATAAGAGACGAGCTTTATGGGTAATGTAGTTCAGTCAGTAGCTGGAACTTGAACCTTTCTGCTCCTGAATCATGACTCCTAAAAGGAGAACCTGCTGGATGTGTCCTCAGAGTTTGGACCCTAATCCCAAATCAACTACAAGATGAGACTTTTATTTTGAAAGTTTAATAGAAGTATAGTTTAAATGTGACTTATTCAGAATCCGTAAAGAGGGCCGCTCATTAAAACAATCCTGTTAAACCCCATCAGACTTTTTCTATCTCCAGTTAGTACTTTCCCTGAAAACCATGAATCAGGATGGTTCTGGGAGCAGATCGATGTTGGACAGCCTGTTTATTGCTGGTGAGTTAGTTTTAGCTGTAGCAGTTTACACTCATTTCATTTAGATGTGCTGTTTTTGTACATTCTGTTTTCTACTTTCATTTAATGTCATGCTCTTATTGGATATTGCTGAATCCTTCTTTTACTCAAAGGTTGTATAGTTGGGGATATTTATTTCTGTTATGTATTGAGTATAACTCCGATCATCAGTCTTTTAGTGTTGACTGTGATGTTTGGATCCATCAGAGTAGTCACTGATGAGCACGATGCTAACTCTTGTCAGTAAGTTGATGCGTTGTATTTACCGTACGTTGGTTTTGACCTTTGACACAACAGATACAATCAGATGCTTTTTGTCTGTTTGTGTTTGAGAATATTTCAGCCCCTCCCCCGCTTTGAAAGTCAAAGTCCTGTGGATTTCAGCCTTCAGCTGCTGGAAACGTGTTCAAACTGTAGTTCACTGCTTCTGCTCACTAATCCAACCCTGGTGTTTAAGACACCAGCTCAACTTCCCTACTAATGTATTTTTTTTATTTTCTTAGCACATTATAACATCTTTGCACTTTATTCAGCAGTATGCATTTGGTTTAGTTGCCTGATGTGTAATTCATTAAACAGAGCAGAAGAATAACCGATGCTAACTGTAGGCGCCTGATTACCATCCATCATTGCTGCAGCGTGAACTCGTTTTCTCTGATGGTGTCTTTCATGTAAAATGTAACTCATAAATGGTAATAAATCACCCAGAAAAGACACTTTTGTCTTGTGTTCCCTTTAAGTGTCTCTGTGCAGTTTTAGGCTGTACTTATAGAGCCTGAACGAGGCACTCTGGTGCTCAGGACTCCTCTCATTCTGTTTTACCAGGAAAGGTTTAATAATGAACTAGAAAATGTCCAAAGGTGTCAGAGTAGCTTCTGGCCAAAATACCAACATCTGCTTTGTAATGATCTAAGCTAAATGTTTAGATGTATAAAGAATATGGACTAACTTGATTAATTACTGATCAAACCTCACATCAGAATGACCCAGATACCCTAAGCCCACTCAGCGTGGGCAGTCAGGGTTTCTGCCTCATGGAGGGAAACTAGAAGCTGGTTCCACCAGAGGAGCCTGAGAACTGAAAGATCTTCCTCTCGTTCTACTTTTAGGAACTCTAGGAACCACAAGTAAACCTGCAGTCTGAGAGCCAAGAGCCCTGATGGACACATCTGATAAGAGATGGAGCCTGATCTCTGAGAGCTTTAGAAGTTAGAAGCTAAACTATAAATTTTGATTCTAGATATTATAGATCTTGAAGTCAATACAAATGAAAAAGAACATTGTGTTTATTTAAAATTGTTCTATTTATTGGTTAGTGTTAATATTGCAGATATAGAAGTACAAGTTACAGAAAAATAATACTCAGGATCAGGTATCAGTCTTTGTCTTTTTGAAATCTGCCCTAGACACCTGCAGTTCTAATGTCCTCCACCAGAGGGCACACTACACGTATAGGATTTGATACATCATGGACAGTACAAGATGTATCCATTAACTGAACTAAATTATTTTCAGTTACCTTTATAAAATGAATGGTCTAATCCTGCTACACAGGTAGAAACACAGAAATGATCAAATTAGCAAATTAAATGAGATACGTTTGAAATCATTGGGTTAAAACAATGAATTAGAAATTCTTATTTTACTGTATGCCTATTATTTAAACAAGTCAATTTTTTGAACAAAATTAAGTAAAAACTCAAATTGGAGCTTAAAGAGAGTGAATATCAAAAATAATTCCAACTGAATAATAACTTTGTTTTGGAAAGTCAAATAAGAATGATTCAAATGTGCAGGTCCATCTTCAAGAAAAGTGTGTAAACAACTGCAACTGTTTACTGATATCCTCCTCTGATTGGCTGACTAATCTCATACATCTTCTAGCACACATGTATCAGACTCCAGTCCTGGAGGGCTTCAGCTCCGTCACACCTGGTTTGAATCATGGCTGATTACCAGGCTTCTGTAGAACTTGAGGAAATGCTGAAGACATCATTAGTCTATTTGAATATTTCACTCAGACATGACAATCCTTAAATGACAGCAGGTCATTTTGTAACACAGTCCTTTAAACAGATGAAACAAAAGAAGTCCAGATCTGACTGGAACTTAAAAGTTCAGTTTTCTGTTTCTTTATCACCTGCTGCCAAAAGCACCATACAGACAGTGAGGTTTGGAGGTGGAGCCTCATGGTGTGTGGCTGTTTTTCATCATACGGCTCTGGAACGCTTCATATAATCAAAGGAAGGATGGAGACCTTACACATAACTTCATGTGGACATGGATGGTTTGATTTCTGTACATGTGTGAACTGGATGTGTTGTCACCAACATCTGGTGAGAATTTCATCATGTCAATAAAACCTTCAGAAATAGATTCACATAGACAATTTGGAGACGTGTCTAATCTTTATTTGAGGCGAGCTGATCTCATGAAAACAGAGCTGAAGTGTCAGTAAACAGACACCACCTCCACTGCTCAGCCCCGCCCCTCAGCCTCAGAGTGAAACTAACAATAGATCAACAGTAACCTGCTGGTGACAAAGCCGTCCACCGCTGTACGTGTCCTCCCAGGTCTCAAGTCCAAATCAGGATCCTGAAGTTGTTTGTTTCTCTGAAAAGCAGAGTGAGTAGATGGACTCGTGGTCCTGTTGGGATGTAGCACCTGATCCATAAGGACAAAAATCACCTGGAAAATGATCTGCAGCCAACAGGAAGTAAGTGCTGTGAGTAAAACAAACCCTTAGCTTAGCCTGTGTTAGCCTTTAACAGCTGCTAACCCGACTGAGAGACGTATAAACTCTTCTGTCAGACAGAACAAGAACATGAAACCGAGATTAGAGCTTCTCCTTCAGTTAAACCAAAGAGGGTCGTCCACTTCTCCAGTGGTGAGACTCTGGAGTTAGAAGACAGTGAAGATGAGGGGGAAGAAGAGCAGTCATCCATCAGAAACTCCTTCAAAAGGTCCACAGAGAAGGTAGGAGTCCGTTAAACAAGAACTCATCAGATAAAAGGAGCTGGATCACATGTTAGATCTGCTTTTCTTTCCTCAGACCAGACTCTCATTCAGGAACGTGGCCATTCTAGTAGGGAGGGTTTCCCTGCTGGGTATGTAACCACTCCATCCAGAGAGAGGATAACCCGTTAACCCAGAGCAGAGAGTTTAACGGCCTCTCTGTTCTGTTCCTAACGACAGCTTGTGATTTCCTCGGAGAGAGACTAGCTGGAGCTCTGGGACTGAATGCAGCCAAATACCAGTACGCTATAGACCAGTATGACAGCAAACACAAGGTAACCAATACTCAGCAGCTACTTTATTAGGTACACCTTACTAGTACCAGGCTGGATCCTGTTTTACCTTCAGAACCATCTCAGTACTTCATGTCAGACTGAACTGGTCACTGGAGTCCAGACCTATTAAAGTGGCCAGAGAAGGCAGTTTGATTGATCGGTTCTTTTTTCTCTAATGCAGTCAGAGACATCAGGGGACCTCCTGGAGGAGCAGACAGAGGCTGTCCACCTGTCTCCTGTACTGGACAGGAGTCGCTATGGAGCCATGAGCCGACCGTCTGACCACCAGAGCTGCAATGACAAACACATGAAGGGAAAAGGAGGATGTCACAACAGAGGATTTCAGGCTGAAGAGGACAGCTGACAATGAGACTTCTTTGAGCAGAAGTTGTTTTAAATACCTGCTCGTTTGTCACTGATCTGCAGCAGCGTCTCATCTGATCTGACTACCATGAGTATTGCTCTGGTCAGAGGACATCTTCCTGTTTCTAGAGACTCCGCCTGCTTTGAACAAAGTCCCTGTGGGTCCTAGTCTGAGCCAGTTATTACTAATAAACCTGAGTCAAAGCAGGCTGTCAACACGTGTGACGTCTACCTGAGTTTCAATGCTCTAAAGGGGGCGGGGTTTCTCACTTGTTTCAACTATAGCCTATTGTTGTCTATGGGGAAGTATTTTGTAAATAAATAAAAAACTAAACTCACACACCACTATACCAAAGGCATGATATTCCTGATTGGCAGCAAGAACAGGAACATGCAGAGTAGAGAGAACAAAGCCAGCAGAGAGAGGAGATGTGGTCAGTTTGTCCTCCAGCAGTCTGAGTCTAGAGCAGCAGAACTGAAGGAATCAGTCAGGATAACCCAAGATAACTGGTAGTGCTGTCAGTCGATTAAAATAAATGAACTAATTAATTGCAAATCTGAACAAAATTAATCGCGATTAATCGCATTTAATTGCTTCTTTTCAGAATCTGATGTTTGCGCTCCGCCTTGCTTCAAACACAAGTTGCCTTAAATGCGTTATTTTTTAAAATGTGTTATGTCTTCCAAATTAATCGTCACAGTTAACGCGTTAAATTTGACAGCACTAATTTAGGGATATCTTTAAAGGCATACTATGCTGTTTTGGCTTGTTTGTAGCACCCCCTAGTGTTTGTTTTAAATCACTGTCATAAAACGTTAGCATTGTCTTTGCTCAGAAACACCTAAATCTAACTGTTGAGAGAGAGAGAGAGAAAACAAGCAGGAATCATGAGCTAAAAACACTCCAGCAATAGCATAACAGCCACATTGGGTTAGCCTAACTCTCGAGAAATACGTGACTTTGTGAGACTTCAGGGCACCGGACCGGAGACTCAGAAGTTGCAAACGCGGTGTCCTGAACACAAGCAGCAGATGGTGCTGACTTTTCATTAACCCTGTAAAGGGTCAGATTAGCACATGCTGGTTCAAGAAAAGGATTTAAAAATATGAAAAAGTTACATAGTGTGCCTTTAAGTACCTGGGTGTGAACAATAACAATAACCTGAACTGGTCCCACAACACAGACGTTCTGTGTCAGAAGGACCTCGTCTCCATCCTCTGAGGAGGCTGAGGTCCTTCACAGTGATCACCCATCTGCTGAGAACTTTAACCACTCTGTTGCTGGCTCCAGTATCCATTACTCTGTGATCTGCTGGGGAGACTGAACAGAACAGCTGATCCTTGGCTGCTGCTGGACTCTGTGAAGGAGGTGGTGAAGAGAAGGATGTTGGTGAAGCTTATCTCCATCCTGGACAACTCCTCTCATCTGCTGCACTTGCCTCTAAGCTGCTCCTTTAGTGGCAGATTAAAACATTCACAATCAAACAGAGCAAAGTCTGCAGCCTAGACACCAAGTATTCATCTGTGACTCAACAGCTCCCTCTGCTGGAATACAGATGAAAGGTTGATGGTTGTTATTTCAAGATAAGCTGTAAAATGTGAAACTCAAAGCCTTTAAAGTATAATTTGTTGAAAAAAAATTGTGTTTGCGAAGCAGATCTGCAGCAGTGTCTCTCTGATCTGACTAGCCATAAGTTTGCAGAGCTTGTGTGAGTGTGGGAGATTTAACAACAAAATGTAAAAGGACTTTAGGCTGTAAAAAACACAATAAAGTCTCAAAGGAGTTAAATATTAAGTGGATAATAATAGAATCATGTTTTCTACCGACTGAGGACTGAATAAATCGACTGACATCTTTTACTTTGTATATTATAGTTTTAATAACATTTCGTGTTTTAGTATATTACATTATTTTTCTCGTTTACCTGGAAACTGTTAAATATTCTGTAACAAAATCAGATCAATAGTCGTGTAGCTGTTTAAATATGAAACGCTACAGTCAAGAAAAGAAAGACGTTAAATAAATTTTCGACGAGGATGGGATTCGAACCCACGCGTGCAGAGCACAATGGATTAGCAGTCCATCGCCTTAACCACTCGGCCACCTCGTCCGTTGAGCCACTATGTATCTAGATGTGTGGTTTTGACAGAGCAGCCAGAGCAGAGAACTATTATATTAGCCGACATGCTAATAGTCCATGTGTTCGTTGTTAAACCACGGCGAGACGTGGTTTTATTAAATATTAAAGTGGATACATTCATACAGGAAAGGCTACATACCTCAGTTTGAACACAATGGAACTAGTGCACCAACAGGTTCGTCAAAAAAATTCACAAACAGCGTTATTTATCGCCATTTTGAGGAATCAATGACACGTTCACTGCGACCTGAAAATTCCGCTATTTAACTAAATAGTGTGAGGATGTAGGAAAACGCCTCAAGAGGTCGCCTTCTGCCCATGTTACCAACAACAATTCATAGTTATTATTCACAAAATCACAACAAATTACCTTCTAACACTTTATACAAGAACCCTTTTACACAGTTAAGATACTTAGTTTGTGAATAATCAAATTTATAATTGATTTACTTTGGGCTTCAAATAAAATTAATACACATAAATCTGGAAAATATATCTAAAAGCAGAAGACATCAGTTTGAACAAGATTTGACAAAAAGATGGTTCAAAAAGTTTTAAAACCCAAGACAAATATTTTATATGCAGTAAAAAAAAATAGGTGAGGACTGAAGCATCTTGTTGCCTACAGTGTTGGGCAAGTTTCTTCAAAACTGTAGTGCAATGTTCATTACTTGTTGCTGTCATTTCAAAGTAATTAGTTACATTACAATATTAAGGCTTTACACTATTGTGTTACTTTCACCAACATAACTGCAAATTTGGGTTTGACAATCTAAATTTGACACTCAATTTGTCATGTCATCTGTGTGTACTTTGTTTCCCCTGTTTCCCTCTGGTCCATCCCCTTTAGTCTTTAGTTTTTCCTCTGTTCCTCCTGTCCCCTGCACTCCACTCCTCCCACAGGTTTCCTCAATCAGTAATCAACCACTCACTCAGCTGCCCCTTGTCTCCTTGATCACCTTCCCCTCTATATAAGCACCTCAGTTCATTCTGTTTTTGTCAGATCCTCCTTGTTTCTACCCTGTTTGTTCTTGTGGGGGGTTTTGTGTGTCCTCCTTGCTGTCAATAAGCTTCTATGTTTACAGCATTAGGCACAATTTATGCATCATCAAAAAAAAAAAAAAAAAAAATCCCTAAAGGATATGACTCCATTTCAGAAACGTAACCATAATGAACATATTATGGCAAATTGTAGCCTACATTAAAGCTAACCTGAGAAAAAACCCCAAAGTCTTTTAAATCCCAGCTATAGCCTAAGCATGACTATAGGCTGGGCTGTGAGTTGCAGGCTTGTGCAGCTGCACCAGCTCTCTGCAACTGGAGGTGCAAATTGGAACGAGCTGCTCAGATCACAGGCTGGACGGATGGCCTGTTACAGTCCAGAATGGCCCAAAATCACCTGTGGCCCAGTGGGCATTGCCTGGCACGCCAAATGGCCAGTCCACACCTGGAAGAAGGCACGTAAAGCACCCATCACTGAGACGGTTTTGGGGTGAACACAAACTGTAAAGTCTTTCTACTGGTGTGCTAGATGGTGAATTGTAATAGAGTGCAATTTATTTCATTCTTGCAAACAGAGGAAGACTTTCCATCACAGGGGAAGAATTCAAGTAAGATGTTTCCTCTGTTTCCGCTGACATGAGTGCATCAGCCGAGACATTCACCTGTTCATCAAAGGAGAAAAAGTCGTCCTCACTTGGGGCAACAGCAGCAGGTTGAGAGGGATCGGGCATCAGGGCTGCAGGTTCCTTCGTTGTTAGGAGGAGAGTGATATGGTCTCTTCTGGTTTCCTCTTTAACCCAGCTCAGCTTAAACTTGGGCAGTGAGACAGAAGCCATTAGTTCAGCCTTGGAATGAATTAATCAATCAAAGCAGGAGAACGTTCATTTTGGCTGCTTGGTGGATTTCTCTCCACTGTCATTGTCTGCTTGCTTCCTTTTAACTTCACGTGACTGAGGCACCTCTGTAAATGTTTAGTTAAATTACTGGTGCTATTTCAGGAAGCGGACAGTTCCTTATGTGTAGCACACAAAGTGCATTTGACTATGATATTCTTATCCTTATTTATTACAAAATTTAAAGTAATGGGCGTATACCTATCTGGATAATGTATCAGACTAGGATCAGCTGCAGGTTCACTCATCTCTGCTCTGACTAAATGAAACATTTTGTGCTGACGTTTCTCCTCTGCTGGTGTCACGATGATTTTAGCAAATTAGTGTAAAGATAAATAAACCCCACCACCTTACTCTGGGTTAAAAATGTAAAATGCATCTTTTGTATCAAGTAAAATATTACCAATTGTTTTCTGTAGTGCCTTACATTACCACATCCCCTTCTCCTGGACGGAGACCAAGGACTTCCGGACTGAGGAGCTGGTTGTTGCCGTCATTTGAGGTCCTTTTGACAGAGTTCTGTTGAGGCTGCAGTTTCCCCAGTGTGAGCGGTCCTGCGCCACTCCCCGCTTGCAGGATGCGAGATCAATGCCACGAGGGCACCGGTCCACGGAGGCGTTCGGGTGGAGGAGTTTGGTACGCACACATGATATCTGGTGCACCAGTTATGTGCAGCCCTGCCTATAACATAGTTATTATGAAACAGTTGTGACTTAAAGCAGTTTAAATGAACCAATATCTTTACTGTTTACTGAACATGTAGGGTTTGTATTGATTTTAATTTTGACTTTCTACTTTCATAAAGTACACCAAACAGCTTGGGACTCAAAGTAAAAGTTAGAACTGAGAACTATTCAAAATTAACCTGTAGGAAAACTATAATCATTTGAATTCATCATAAGGTTTAGCTCCAAACTGAACACTAAGGTGGAATTAGGGACACTGTCGGGTGGTAGAGATAATAATCTGATGATAAATAATCACCTGTGACCTAATAAACATGTAAAAACAACAATCAGTTACAGCTGTGAGTCAAAGTCCTTTAGTTAGTCTTTAAAGGATCAGACTCCACATTTACACCTAAGAACGACGACGTCTGTCCCATCATGGAACGGCTACTCTTATTGTTTGGGCTCGTGGTTTTAGCCTCATCACACATTGTAAGTAGTAGAAAAACTTTTTTTAAAATAGTGAATTTATTTATTGTAATTGACTACTCATACTGGTGTTGTTTCGTGCAGATACCACAATCCTACGAGGTCCATGGTACGTAGAAAATGTAAAGAAATGAAAAAGAAAAACGGATAAAGTTTGATGTTTTGATCCGTGTGATGTGTTACAGAGGTGTACGAGAATGGAGAGGATGAGAACCCCATCCTAAACAAGGGTAGGAGTCCATGTTCCTTCATGTTTCTCTTTAACACAAACTGAGTGACTAACATGGCGCTATGTGCTGCAGGTTCAGGTGAAGACCTCTTTGAAGGAGACATTCTGATGACTGTAAGTTGGAGCTGGATGAGATATTTACTTATTTTGTTGGTTTGTGTGAATGTAAGAAAACATTTGTTTTTTATTAGCAGCTGCAGTTCAAAGATGATCAGGACTTTTGCTTTAATCAATCCTGATAACCTTTATTATAAGTGACCTTCTGCCTTTATAACAGAAGGAAAGGAACGCCCTGATCAACAAAAGATACAGATGGAAATTTCCAATTCCTTTCATACTTGGGGATGATTTAGGTGAGTTTAAAAAAAACAGATCCATTTATTGTTTAATGTAATATAACAGCTACACAATTATCTCTTTTATTATTTTATGGAATAGATAATATACTGTAATAAAGAAATAAAATAGGCTCTTTCCACCTGTGGATCCTCCACCAGGGGGCAGCAGACATGTATAGGATTGGGTATGGAAGGTTTTTGATGAAAGTACTAATACTACATCTGGCTGCTTTAGGACCAGAAGTGATTTGACGCATATTTGCAACAAAAGTCTACAATGAGTTAAATTTGATAAACATTTGAAGAGAACTAAAATCTGCTGGGGTTAAAAGTATTCATCACTGACACATTCTGTTTCAGAAAATATCAAAAAGAAGTTTAAACTAAACATTTATTTTATTTGTCAGTGTTTTTATCATTAAAACTTTACAATCTGTAAACTCAAACAGCATCTATATATCATTAAAATGTTGGGTCTCTGTTGTAACTTTACTATTCAGACCTGAACGCCAAAGGCTGCGTCTACCAGGCCTTTGAAATGTATCGTCTCAAGTTTTGTGTCGACTTCAAGCCTTATGAGGGAGAGAAGACCTACATCAAGTTCGAAAAGAGAGGAGGGTAGGTCTGTCTGTCTGCCCCGGTCCTCAAGTCAAGACATCACTCAACTGAATAAAGGCTCAACTCTGACCAAACGTTTATGGATGGAGCCCTCTGTGATCGTTTCATCTGTTTTTCAGTACGCTGCCAGACATATTGCAGATGTGTAATTTTTTAAAACCAACAAATAAGCTGAGAGTAAACTGGTTACATCAGTGGAAAAACTGACCATAAGCAATGGAAAAAAATGGAAAACTCAGGGAATCCACCAGTAAACAAATACCATACACATAGAAGTCAAGTTATAATCAGATACAAGAAAATCACGGGAATAAAATATAAAAGTAAAACTCCAAATCACTGACAGATACTTCCATCAAAACCCATGTTCATGTATTTAACCAACCTGTTTCTAAAAGTTTCCTTTCATCAGTATTTTGTTTGAGTCTAAAATGTACCAAAACAACCTCTTTGTGGTGGTTTTTTTTATTTTGAAACTCCATCTTCTGTGGTCAGGTGCTTCTCCAGTGTTGGTGACCAGCAGACTGGTCAGATCCTGTCTTTAGGACCAGGCTGTGACCACAAGGCCGTGATCGAACACGAGCTGCTTCACGCTCTGGGATTTTACCACGAACAGTCCCGCACCGACAGAGACGACTACGTGGACATCTGGCTGGAGCACGTTATACCAGGCATGCAAAGGACTGCAATGGTCTCCAACCTAAAGTGATATTTGGGTTGTTTTGAAATGGCATTCTATCAGTTATTTATCTACAGTACTAACCAGTGGCATCGGTTTACAGAAACAAGTAGTTCTCTGAACAGAGCAATAGTCAAATCAGAAGAAAATGAGCGGTTAACTTCCGGTATTTAAAACACAGGGTTTGTATGAAGGCTTCAAATCTGTGAAAATGTTTGAATTTTGATGTGGTGTTTCCCTGGTTTTATAAACGATTGAATTTTGCTCCAGGTGATATAACCGAACACTAAAGACCTGGTGGGTCTTATGAGTGATCTAGCAGCAGTGACCCATACAGTAACATGGTAGTTTGGATCTTGTTCAGTATAAACAAAGAGCATAAACTAAACAAATGGTCCCATGCTAAACTGTAGAGGTTTAAACAGGTAAAATAGTGTTTTAATGTGTCAGTATGACTTTTGTAAGCGAGAGATATATTAAATACCGACCTGAACAACCATGAGAATTGCTCTGGTCAGAGGACTACTTCCTTTTTCTACATATGCCACTCACTTTGAGTGATGTCACTGGTGGGTGTGGTCCTTACTGTAGATAAATAATTGAAAGAACGCCACTTCAGAATGACCAAAATATCATTTTAATTCCATCTTTATATATTTTTTAAATGTTACATTATTATGTGGTTCAAATAACAAATGTTTTGAAATTCCCTTTAGGACATGAACACAACTTCAACAAATACAATGATGACTTTATCACTGATCAGAACACACCATACGACTACGAATCCATCATGCACTACAGGCCCTTCTCCTTCAATAAGGACGAATCAATCCCCACTATCACCACCAAAATCCCAGAGTTCTACAACATCATTGGCCAGTACCTTGACTTTAGCAAGATGGACACCCTCAGACTGAACCGGATGTACAACTGCTGTAGGTATCTGGTGTCTGTCAACTTGTTTTGGCTCAGTTTCTGTAAAAGTCCTCTGAACGTTCATATTGTCACTCTGTTGAACTCCAGCTGGTCCTCTCACCCTTCTGGATCAATGTTCCTTTGAGTATAAAAGCATCTGTGGGATGATCCAATCCTCTACTGACCATGCTGACTGGGTCCATACCAAGAGCAGGACTGGTGAAGAGGATCACACGCTCCTGGGAAAGTGCAGAGGTCAGAGTTCAATTATGTTGCTCATGTAAATTTATTGTTAAATGTCAGTTAGACCATTGACACGTAGCAACCTGGAAGTTGAAGACAAAAGCACCCCCAGTGGCTGTTTCCAGTACAACGTTTACGCCCCGCCACCTTCATGTAACTGAATGCAGCATTTTCCTGATTAAAAATAAAAATACTCCAATTTTTTTCTTTTCCAGGTGTTGACTTTTGTGAAGTCCTTTCCCTCCTGCTGTAACCTTAAATATACACTTTTTTTTTTTTTTTTACACGTTGCTTAGAATAAAAGCATACGCTAAGTAAATAATATTTGATGGTGGTCAAACCTCTCAATAGTGTATGGCGGCCAGAAGCCAAAGCATGAAAATTGTTGTTTAACTTTTTTCTATTTTAATATAAGCATTTTTTATCCTGGTCCGTAAAAAATATTGTTAAACACAAAACCAGTTTGTGTCGCAAAAAACGTGTCCCATCAAAATAAGTTAAATTACAATTTCAGACCACTCGCAAAACTCCCATAGTTTGGCATTAACAGGAAAAGTAATGAAAAACCTCCAAAATGGACAAAAGATGCATGAACCAAAGTTTTCTATGAAAATTATAAATGTATGACTAACGTTTGGCCACAACGATAACAAAGACATGTCGCTGTTTAATGGATAAAATCATTCATCAATCAGGACGATTGCGTACGCAAAAAGCATAAAGCGTGAAATTCCAGTTTCTTTAACTGCCCTGTTTTGCTGATGTTGTAGATGCTGGCTACTTCATGTACTTCAACACCATGACTGGGAAGTCAGGAGTCTGCTCTGCTGGAATCCAGAACCCTTTACCCTAAAAGGAAGCTTCAGTGTCTGCAGTTCTTCTATAAGATGACCGGAAGCCCAAAAGACAAGTTGGTCATATGGGCCAAGATGGATGACGGCACCGGCACCGTCCGAAGAATGATGAAGTTACACACATTTCACGGTACAAACACAGTTAACAGGAGCTCTACGGTGAATTTCTTTAAACTCGCTAACCTGAGATCATTTGCATTGACCATTTCTGCAGGTGTTCATTGGTTAAAAATAACATTCAAATCCTGTTTTTTTAATGTCCTCAAAAAGTTATTCAACTTCCTGATGGAAAAAACAAACAAAAATGCAGTCGGCGGTGAAAGTGTCTGAATTAAATGATGCAGTTTGTCACGGAGTTAAAAAAAAAAAAAAGATTTCCTGATTGTTGGTGAAACCAGTGCTAACTGCTCAGAAACTGTGGCTTCTCTTTGTTTTGGTAAATGTTTGATTCAACAAACGCTTCAGATTGTGAATAACTATTACTATAGTCTGAGTCAGTTCTCAGTCCAACATAAATGAAAACAACCCATAATACCATCAATCAAACACCACGGCTCCAGAATTCATACAGAATCACACATTCACATTACATCACTCTTAATATAGGCTGGTCAATGCAGGTTCGAACCATCCTGGACCGGGTCCGTTACACCGCGGTATCTGATGTCACTTCCTCTAAAGAGTTTCATTGACCTGAACCGTAAAATGGTGCAGCTCATGATAAAAGTGCTATTATGAAAAAGCATCACAATATTCTAAACACAGATTTTTTTTCTACTTTTCCTGTTTTTCCAGCTGATTTGGAGCACACATGGAAGATTGCCCACGTCCAAATGGAAGTAGGAGTTAAATTCCGCTACGCCTTCCAAGCCATCCGCGGCGAGCCCTCTGAGTCCTCTGGAGGTGTTTACATTGATGACATCAGCCTGACCGAGACACGCTGCCCTAATGCTGTGTGGACGATCCGCAACTTCTCCAAGATCATGGAAACAGCTACCGTCTCCACCAGGATCAACAGCCCTCGTTTCTACAGCCCAGAAGGTTACGGCTACGGTGTTCTCCTCATGCCTTTGTCTACTTACACTGACTACACTGGGAACTACATGGCGCTGTACTTCCACCTCGCTAGTGGAGAGAATGACGTGGTGATGAAGTGGCCAGCTGTGAACAGACAGGCTACTATGACTGTGATGGACCAGGATCCAGATATTTTGCAGAGGATGTCTTCAGCTCGCAGTCTCACCACTGATTTGAGGACAAGTAAGTACAAGTCAGAATATTGGTTGTTTTATCAATAACGACTGGTATTTTTCAACGTCTGCTGGGCAGCCTGCAGAAGCTGCTCGAACACACGGGGTAGGTGGATCTGATGGAGGTGTTCTCATGTTCTGGCAGCAGCATTTAAATGTTTTCTTCAAACTGAGCCATGGGTGGGTCCCACAGCCAGACTGGTTGAGAACCATGGCCACATACAGTATAACCCTTACTGCCACATAGAAACAAAAGCTGCAACATATTTTTTAATCTGGGTCTGTTGAATCAAAGGGTTAAAAGGTTTATATCCTCCTAACCTGAGCTTTTATTTAGTGTGAATTTTTTATTTTCCCCTTTGGATTAGTAGGACCTTAAAGACATAAATATTTTTAAATCAATTGTTAGTTTTCTTCCACTTATCTGAGTCTGGGTCACGGGGCAGCATCCCAAGTAGAGAATCCTGGACTGTCCTCTCCCCAGTCACCTCCACCAGCTCCTCTCCGGAGTACTTTCTCCATCGTGTCCTGGGGGCCTCCTGCTGGCAGGACATGCCTGAAACACCTCCTCAGGGAGGTGTCCAGGAGGCATCCTGACCAGATCCTGAACCACCTCAGCTGGCTCCTCTAAATGTGGAGGAGCAGCGGTTCTACTCAGATCTCTAAGGCTGAGCCACCCTGCAGAGGAAACTCATTTTGGCCACTTGTACTCATGAGCAAAGTTCAAAATTCAAAACAAAAAGGGGGAAATTGTACTTAAACTCTTTCTATTAAAATCTTGTCTCCTATGATAAACAGGTCAAAGTTGAACAAAATAATAATAAAACATTTGAGTGCAGGAAGCCAGAGTCCTCTCTGGGGTTTCCAGGAGGATGGATTTATGAATGCAACAAAACAAATTCATGAACTAAATTTAAAAATCATTTAAAACCTCTGAGCTCAAATCGCTCTGTGCAGGTTTTTGTCATTTATCAGCAGTTGGCTGTTAGACTCCTGAATCTGATCACAGATTATTGATCTTTTAAACATCACTCCTCACATTTTGTACCTGCTGTTTTGTTACTTTCAGCTCCAGAGAATAAGTATTACTGGGACAATCCCTCCAAAGTGGGAACCTACGACCCGTCCTGTGGTTGCTACAGAGGAAGATCGTTGGGCTGGAGGAACTTCATCAAGCACTTTGACCTCAGGCGCCGCAATTACCTCAAGAATGACGATCTTATCATCTTCATTGACTTTGAAGGTTAGGACTCTGCTCAGTATCTTTATAAGTTTAAAGTCTAAAAGGTGGACCTGAATCTGGTAAGCAGATAAGACAAACATCTGATTTGTCTGCAGATTTAACACCCCTCATTAAAACAGAAGTTCCCATTAAACCAGCTGAAGGAGGACCTGATGGAGTGAGCGGGTAAGAAACTAGACATGTTTTCATTTGATCTGTTAAAATCAGGTCAGATCATGTGACACGTTTTTGTTTTAGGTCACATGGAGCCTGAACAGGCGGGAGGAGGACAAACATCTATGAAGATTGCTGCAGTCTCACTAATAATACACACAATAATACACAAAAAATGAATGTAATACATTGTTATGTAATTAAAGGATGCAGCCTGTGTGGGTTTTGTTATTCAGATGTTCAGACTGATGGTGGCCCGTCCTGAAGAGGAAGGACCACCATTACCTCCATCTACTTTGGGGTTTGCAGGACATTTTGAGGGACTTTTCTAAACTTTCTGTGGTGTCCACAGCTGTAACCGCCCTAAACCTGATTAGTTTATGATGTTTATGCTGCAGCAACACCTGAAGTAGCACCGTGGGCTCCACCCACTCTGTGTGATGTCATCAGTGGGTGTGGTCCTTACTGTAGATCAGTAACTGACAGAACGTCTCATCAGAACTGAAACATATCAAGGTTTTCTATTGTGCAGATTTAAAGTTGCAAATATTTCTTGGTAAATTATTCATTACAAGGTGTGAAACGGTTCCCTTTACTGTAGTTCTGTTCAGTGACCGGTTATGGTTTAAACACCATGGAGACATGGAACAACAGCACTGCCTTGCTGCTGTAAACTCACAGCAACTGGTTTAGCTCCACTGATCTCCGCCTCCTCCTCCAGCTCTGATGCTGACCTGGACACAACATTAGTCTCAGATTTCTTTTAAGAGTTCAACCTTTAAAGATGATTACCTTTTTATGGGCAACATTTCACCTGTATTTATGAGTTTAAATATTCCTAATGTCAAATTTTTAACTTTTTAACTAGTAAAAAAACAGCATTTAAAGAACTAATCTTTAGAAAACTGATGTTTGAAGACTGCTCCTCACCTTCGACCCTCTGACTAAACCCTGAACTGAGCCTGAGATGTACGAGAGTTGAGGTGGCCTAATGAGACGACTACATGGTTGGAGTGATATTCATTAATAAAGGAGGCGGTATTGTGAAAGTGTTGGGTAAGCAACTTTTTATAGAGCTGTAAACAAAGTAATGTGAACTTTTGTAGATCAAAAATAGATGCTATTACCATCCATTCATCCATCTACAAAACTGTCTAATCCATAAGGGTTGTGGGGAGCTGGTTCTTATCTCCAGCAGTCATAGGATGAGGGTTGGGGGACGCCCTGGACTGGTGGCCAGTCTATCACAGGGCCCATTACATTACATTAATTAATTAATATATATGGGCTGCACTGTGGCACTGTTGTTGCCCTGCAGCAAGGAGGTTGTGGCTCCTGGCTGCAGCCTCTCTGCATGGAGGTAGAATGTTCTCCCCATGCATGGGTTTCCTCCAGGCAGGTGCGGTTCTAGTGGGGGCCAGTGCCCTTCTTGCTGGATCCATTCTCCAGTTTTGTTTTAAAGTCAGTTTTCCCTTAAAGACGATGTTTGTAGGTTTTTTTATCCTTCCATTTTTCATTTTAGAATGTGCACCTCTAAAAAAGCAGCTGGCCCCAGCCTGGCCCCCCTCTAATGTTGGTCTAGAACCTCCAGGTACTCTGGTTTCTTCCCACAGGTCAAAAACATGCATGTTATGTTAAATTGTCCCAGGAGTGAGTGTGTGTCCATGCACACTCACCATATACGTAGACCCATCATTTGTATAAAATCCAGTGAAGACTTTTTGAAAGTTTAATTAAAACTCAACCAGTGGTTCTGAGGACTGTTTTTGCTACAGTCAATCGCAGAGTTTTAAGTAAAGGTCTTGCATGCAGCAGAGTGCAAAGAGTAAGTGACGGGGACAACTAGCTGCTACCACATGCACTTAGCTCAACATATATAAAATAGACAGTCATAATCACGTTAGCGCTTCACAAGGTCAATTAACGCAGTGGCCATCTTAAATTGGATTTACTCTGAAAGAGAATCAGCTGTAGATCAACATCCATATGAAGGTTATTTTGTATCTTTACTAATCAATCAAAAAAGGTACTTAAAAAAACAAAAACAAAGTTGAAACCAAAATTTTGGAAAACCGCAAAACAGGAAAAAAAATTGCTAACAAAAACAACTCCAAACTTACCTAAAAAACTGCATGTATGTTATGTTTTTAAGGTCAGAAGTTTTAGTTGAGTGACATTTTATTTTATTTTGAAAACCAGAAATTTTTATTTAACAATAAAGTGTGGCGTCGTCATTATTTGGGTGAACAAATGACAGTGAATGTGTCATGTCCTTCCCCCTTGTGTCCAGGTTGTTCCTGTGTTCTTCCTCCTGTGTCCTGCACTAATCCTCCACAGGTGTAATTAGCTCCCTCCCGATATATGCTGTTTAATTCAGTCCCTCATGTCGGTTCCTTGTGCGTTGTGTCTCCTGAGTTCAGCTAAAAGGCTTTATTGGTTACTCCTCACCTGTTCCTGCCTCCATCATCTGCACTTGGGTAGTGCACTACCCCACACCTTGACAAAGTGCTGCATGAAAAAAAATTACTCAATTCATAAAAAAACATTATTGTTTCTTCCTCCATTTTGCATTTTAATAAACTTCAGGATAATATTTTCTTATTTTGTTTGATTGTGACTTTCCCTCTACATTGTGGTTTATAACCGTCATTACACACACTCATAACAGCACCTTAACATGCCAGGTTTGAAACTATGGAAGGCCCACAACAAGATCTGTTACTGATTAAAAACTATAATCCAGATCAAAGTTCCTCTCCAGCTCCTCTCTGTCAGCAGGTTTACTCTGCTGTCAGAGAAACGTGTTTCTGTCTGAGTAAGATGGGACCTGCAGGCCGTTTGAGGGAAGTTGCTGCCCTGATCGGAGTATTTGCAGTTTTAAAGGTAACAGTCTTGTTACAACCTATTACAATCAGGGATTTCAAATAATGTTTCTGCAAAGGATTTAATTGAAAAAGAATGTGTTTGTGTTTTAGGTGCAGGCTGTTCCTTTTCTCACTGGTTGGTTTCTGTGAACCTTGTTTATTTATACATGTTTTGCATAAAACAGTGTTAGGTTGCTGCTGTTTTCCTCTCTAAAAGTAATTTTGTTTTAGGTGATAATCCAGATGCAGGAGAACTGAGAGATGATATTCCAGAGATTAACAGAGGTATTCATTTCTTTACTGATTCTAACATGATGTTGACCAAAATGCAACTTTAGCTAAAAATGTAAAACTCGAACTTTAGGACTGGAACATCTGTTTGAGGGGGACATTGCTAGAAGTGTGAGTACACAAAGAGTCTGTACTGTGTTCATCAAGAGGTCAGATGTTAATTCAGATTCCTCCCATGTTTCCTACAGTCCAGCAGAAATGCAATCCTTGACCAAACCTGGAGATGGAAGTTTCCTATACCGTATATCCTAACTGATTCCTTAGGTACAATGTGCACAATCGATGATCCCAGATTAAAGTAGATTAAATGCTGCTGATTGGGGAATTAATTTCTACTCATTTAGAACTGAATGCTAAAGGTGTGATCCTTCAGGCATTTGAAGAATATCGCTTGAGATCCTGTGTGGACTTCAAGCCCTATGAAGGAGAGAGCAGCTACATCGCTTTCACCAAACTGTCTGGGTGAGAGACCGGTTACTCATTATGGGTCACTGAACACAGGAAGAAAAGACTCGAGCTTCTACACTGTGACCGCACCACAGCTGCAAGAAATGTTGATTTAACAAACTGCGTTAAACGTACCAACATTTCTTCAGATCGGTTGACTTTTTCTTGTAACTGTTTAGATGCTGGTCGTACGTTGGAGATGAGAAAACAGGCCAGAATGTGTCGATTGGTGAAAGGTGTGACACCAAGGCTATAGTGGAGCATGAACTCCTCCACGCTTTGGGCTTCTACCATGAACAGTCCCGATCAGACAGAGACGACTACGTTCAAATCTGGTGGGACCAGATTGAAGAAGGTGAGTCTCTGATCTGTTGCTTCAGAAGTACTCAGGTTAAGAGTCTGCTTCTGAAAACCCCATGTACCCGACTAAATAAATATCCCCATAGCGCCCCTAAAGGCACCTTAAGCTAAATCTTAATTTGGTTACTACTCAACGCTCATGACCATACAGATGGACTGTTGTTCTGCTGTCATTTAAAGCTTTCACATTGGTGTTTCTACATCCCCTAAGGGAAAGAGCACAATTTTGATAAATATGACGACGACTTCATCACTGATCTGAACACGCCGTATGATTATGAGTCCATCATGCACTACAGACCCCTGTCCTTCAACAAGAATGAAACCATCCCCACAATTACAACCACCATACCATACTTTAACGATGTCATCGGCCAGCGTCTGGACTTTAGTGAAGTGGACATCATCAGGCTCAACCGCATGTACGACTGTGGTGAGTTTTATACTCCATGCAGACCCACCATGCACACCTACTATACAGACCCACCATGCACTGTTGTCTTTCAGCTTATTTTGATCCCCAACTTTGGCAAAAAAAACATATTTTCCAGAATGAACCTCATTTGAATAAAGTGTTACTTAAAGTTCACATTTCACCAGGCACAGTTCAATAAATCTAAACTAGATTAATCTCCATGTCATTCAGTACCTCTTAGGGTCAACTAGACTTTTAAATTTCTGACTAACTAAAGTTACCGTAACAATGAATTGGTTTAAGATTGTGATTAATAGTTTAATCCTATTAATTAAGGGTTTTAGGTATTTATAGTTACCAGTTAGTTTCTTATTACTGACTGTTCTTATTGGTTTTGGAGGCCTTTAACGGTGATTACATTGTGGTTATTTGCCGTGTAATCTGTTTCAGCTAACACACTCACTCTCCTGGACCAGTGCTCTTTTGAGCAGATAAACATCTGTGGAATGATCCAGAATGAGGAGGACAACGCAGACTGGGTTCAGACCCTGAGCAATCTGACTGATGAAGATCACACCCTGGCAGGGCGCTGCAGAGGTACTGAGCAAAACTCGAAAGCAAAAGCCTCAAAACCATAAGGAAAATTTTACTTGTTACTAAATCATGATCTCTTTCAGATTCTGGATACTTTATGAAGTTTGACACGTCCTCTGGTCCAGTAGGCAGCAGCGCCCTGCTGGAGTCACAGATCCTTCACCCCAAGAGACACGAACAGTGTCTGCAGTTCTTCTATAGGATGACTGGATCAGCTGGAGACCAGCTAGTGTTATGGATCAGAACTGATGATGGGACAGGAGCGGTGCGCCGTGTCAGGAAGATTCTCACCATTACAGGCAGGTTTTTATTGGAATGTTTGGTATCACATTAAGAATCCGATTAAAGAAACAAAACCCAGCGTACCTAAAATGAATGTCCACAGCCTTTCACTTAAACTTAGATTATTTTAGGTTGAGAGATGATGGATTTACAGCTGCAGGATATCCCAGTCTGGGAGCAGTCAGAGGATCTTATAGTCAGTGTGTCCAAAATGTGGCTGCAGGTTTTTTAACGGACATCTCCAGACGTGAGCACATCACCCTGTTCTGTCCTCTCTCCACTGGCTGCATTAAAGCTTTTAATGGATTCCATCCTACATCTATTCAGTTCTGGTGTCAGTAGTAAATCCTTCAGGTCGACCTCCAAAAACTAAATGTAAACACTGGGGTGACCAGGCTTTCTCTGCAGCACCCCGACTCTGGACCCAGCTTCCACTGGATTTAGGGTTAATCACTGACCTTTGACCTGGGCCTTTTTAAATTTAATACATTAATGACTTTGAAATACACACGTCAGGATCAAGTAGGCTAACGTTTTGTTTGTGTATCCTAGGTGATGGGGATGATGCCTGGAAAATAGCCCATGCAACTCTTAAGGTGACAGAGAAGTTCCGTTATTTCTTCCAAGGCATCAGAGGGTCATCCAACTCATCCGGTGCCGTTTTAATAGATGATGTCACCCTTACAGAGACCGTCTGCCCCAGGCTCGTTTGGCACATCCACAACTTCACCTATTTTCTTGCCAGCTCTCCCACTGGTGTGCCACTTAGAAGCAAATGCTTCTACAACATGGAGGGCTACTCATTTGGTCTGACCGTCTACCCAAACGGAAGAGAAAGTGATTACTCAGACTATGTTGGGATCTTCCTGCATCTCTGCAGTGGGGAGAATGATGCAGTGATGCAGTGGCCAGTTGAAAACAGACAGGCCACCATTGTAGTTATGGACCAGGACCCAGATGTTAAACTAAGGATGTCCTCTACAAGAAGCTTCACCACAGGTGGGTCTCTGTCAAATCCCCACATTATCAGCTGCTGCTTTAACAACTTTACCATGTCTTCCTCTTTGATTTCATCACAACGTTCTATGAATCCAAGTTTTCCTTCTTTGGTTTCACTGTTTGTGTGTAGAGTTTATCTGTATACCACCTTCCTGGAAACTGAACTGGTTTTGGCTCCTAACCTACATTTGTTGTGACTAAACCTTTATTTTTGGGCACTGTGTTTCAACATTGACTTTATGCTTCCATCATAGGATGTGAAACCCATGTAACCTGTTTTGTCCTCTAGACACTAATGCCCACTGGAACAAACCAACAAACGCATCAGGAGCAGTTTGGGATGAAAGCTGTCGGTGCTTCCGTGGTTCAGACTTCGGCTGGAGGACATTCGTTTCCCACAATCAGCTACAAAGAAGGAGCTTCCTTAAAAACAATGATCTCATCATTACAGCAGATTTTAATGGTTTGGGTTAAAAACACACATTTCTGCTGGGGTAGTCCTATAATTATCCAACATGTCTAATTAAACTGATCTTTTATTAGATTTGACCCAACTGATCAAGACGGAGGTTCCTGTCAAACCAGACGTACGAAGCAGCAACTTTAACGATGAGCAGGAACCCCAGGAGGAGGAGGTGAAACACGACATTCCCAAACACAGAGAACCACGTGCTGCCGACCCCTGCCACCCTAACCCCTGTTTTAATGGAGGCCTGTGTGTGGAGGTTGAAGGGATGTTCTCCTGCAGGTTTGTGTTTTTAGGGGTGAATTTATATCTCAATCAAGTGAAAATCTTTGCAATTTGTAACCAATTAAAGTACAAGTTTAAATGCACTGATGCTTTGTTTTAAAGGAGCAGGGGGCAGGATTTGTAAAAAAAAAAAAAAAAAAAAAAAATTAAGCATGCATGTTCAGTTTTTTTAAGTTAATGGGTGATGAAGCGTTGAGGCCAGCCATGTATTGTCACATTGTCTTGAACAGGCTGTTTTGCAAAATGCGCTGCAGTTCGGTCCTGAATTTCCCGCGCTGTCCTACGGATGTGATGTGAACCGACGCTGATTTTGCGTTCTCGACAGCTTCAAAACCAGAAGGAAATATACGCAGTAGGTGGCAGTAACGCACCTTAACATTGCGTGTCAACCGCCATAAAAATCAAATAATTATCTTACTTCGTCGCTCGACATGTTGCTTTTATCCATAATACCGGTATATGGGCATTAGTCTGGCAGTACGTCACTGAAGAGTTTTTTTGTCTTTAGTGAGGAGTTTGTGTTCTCCTGCCTTGTTAGTTTCGTTACTTCATCCTGCCCCCCCGCTCCTTCAACATGAATAGTTGTTGCTTTGCTTTATGAGAAGTGTATTCTGATTCTTGTATAATTCAAGCTTAAAAGGGATGTTTGGGTCATTTTAAAGACGTGTTTTAATAGTCATTTATCTACAGTAAGGACCACACCCACCGGTGACATCACTCAAAGCAGGCGGAGTGTCTAAAAACAGGAAGTAGTAGAAGAATTGTGTTGTGAACTGGAGTTTTAGAAATAACCTGAACTGATCTAGTTGGATCTCCTGGTAATTAATACTTGACCTCTCATGTTGTGTTCACTGACTCTAATTCTGGCTTGGAAATATGAATTAGTCAATTTAACCAAGAGACACAGAAAACTGTTGATATTTTTACCCTCCAAGCTTTCATTAGAAGGGATCCAGGGCCACATACAGGCCAGAGGTTTCCACTCCTGCTTTAGAGGCTCTTTATAATAAACCCAGAGTTTACCCTCATATAGACACTACCTTCAAATCTCTCTTGCTTTTTCAGATGTGCAACAAGCCAGGCGACCTTCTACACTGGACCGACGTGTGAGGACATGAACATCAACAGAGGGATTCTGGGAGCTCTCATCGGTGGTGCAGCAGGAACTGTGGTTCTGACACTGGCCATCTTTATCGTCATCAGGAGAGGACAGACAAACGTCTTTTAGGAGATTCATGTGTCCTCTGCATTCACAGAATAAATGAAGCAGAACCAGGGTGGATCCGTTTTATTAAAGCTATTTGTTGTCATCTGAAGGTTTTTATGGTTAAAGAAATGTAGATTAATTTGAATTTCTCCACATGTCTTTATTTCACTACATATTTCAGTTACATACATGCCTATACAAACAATATACAGCTTATTGTTCAGGTAAATCTATATAAACTTAGACTTTTCTTTAAATAAAGGGATCAAAGCTGAAATAATGAAATGCATTTTCTTCTATGTACAGTCAGCCCTTTAAAGGTGTGAACACTTGCATTGTTAGTGTTGGTTTGCTTTTAAAGCCTGTCTTTAAACCTATACAGCTATACATGTGCAGGGTATCTTTATAGGAAAATGCATCAGTTTTACTTCTATGAAAATAGTTCCTATGAGAAGTCTTAGCTGAGAACATTGCAATTACTTTTGTTTAATCAGCAACTTTTACTTTACTGCTAATGATCAACATCAGTGCTCTACTTGATAAACCTTAGATCATATTTAACTAGGAACAATCCTACTGTTTGTAACAGTCTAAGAACCTACATCAGCCACAATGCAAACTTCAAGAAGTTTTCTCCTGTGGGATTGACGACGAGCTGTAGATACGAGACGTTTCCATCGCCTCTTCCTGAAAAGGACCAAAAAAAAAATCATTTAAAACATGATTAACAACCAAAACTATCCATCATCTGTATTTTAAGGGTGTGCAAGTTTAACATGGTGAGTTTTGAGAAACAGGTTTGATCCTCATCCCAGCCGCTTCACACTCAGCTGTGAATCTCCCCAGCAAGAGCTAAAGAAGCTAGGCCTGATGAAGCTAGGAGGACCACATCAATCGCGAAAAGAGACGAGATCCACCTGCCACCAAACAACACCCTCCACACCACGGATGCGCCTAGAAATCCTGTCCATAAAGGTTATGAACAGAACCGTTGACAAAGGGCAGCCCTGGCTGAGTCCAACCCTCACCGGGAACAAGTCCGACTTACTGCCGGCTATGAGGACCAGACTCTCAGTCCTCTGGTACAGGGACTGAATGGCCCTTAACAAAAGACCATCCACCCTTTTTTCCTGGATAACCTCACAGGGTACCCTGGGGGACCTGGTCATAAGTCTTCTCCAAATCCACAAAATACATGTGGATTGGTTTGGCAAAGTCGTAAAGAGCTGGTCCACAGTTCCACGACTAGGACGAAAACCACATTGCTCCTCCGCTATCTGAGATTCAACCATCAACCGGACCCTCCTCTCCAGTACCCTGGAGTAGACCTTTCCAGGGAGGCTGAGAACCCATATACTGTAGTGCATATAGAACACACCCTCTGGTCCCCCTTCTTAAAAATGGGGACCACCATCATTTAACAACGGGGGCAAATATTTTTTCAGACAGATTTTGATTAATTTATTGGTTGGTTGTTTGAATAAGAGTCTAATTTCTCTCTATCTGGGCTAAATGCACTGAAGATTACAGAGAGCAGCTTTAAGGATGTTGAATTTGTTGAACGTGTTTGGCGTCTTTAATTTTAGCTACAAAAGAACATTGAAAACTAAGCTTTAATGGACCATGCTGGTGTTGAATCTATTTCACATGTCTTTCTGCTGATTGTAGTTTGGTAATCTTGTCTTTTCTTGGTCCAGAAAAACTTAGTTATACACTTGTCTCCTATGCAGGAGCTACAATCCAAGAACCAGCAGTTTTACTAATTGTTGCTTTAGGTGTATATTGTACATATTAATTTGAGTGTGCATCAAGATGAAAGACATTTTGTAGAACGGACCTTTGTCATTTGTCTTTTGTGTACGTTGCTGAAGTCAGTTTCTGCATGCTGTCGGTTTCTCGTCCTGTTTTTGCCTGAAAAAAGAGACGAGACCAATTATTCTGCATGTTTCCCCACATGCTATGGTTTAATAAGGAAGGGTTCATTATAGTACTCACCATTATGAGTTTATACAGCTCATCTCTGACCTGATAACAACAGAATAATAAACAAAGAAGAGTAAAATAGTAAATTATGGTGGCTAAATTGCCTCACACAGTAAACACTCCTCTACCACAAATCAGTGACTTTATGCATGACAGACTTACCTTCTGCTCTGCAATGCATCCTGTTATCAGAATGAAGAAACCCTAAAGACAAAAAAAGCCTAATGTTTTCATCTGAATTCTTCTGCAGATATTTCTCCAATAATATTAATAATAATAATAATAATAATAATAATGTGTTACTCATTTTTCTCCATTTCACCTACAACCTCTGTTGAGTTTGGACAAATGTTGATTTCCAGTGAGTGTATCTTAGCAACAGTGACCATACAAATTTAGAGATATTTGTCTTTCTGGTGAAATTTCAGGACAAATCTAAAATTCACTCCAACCTTTACAGGTGACCTTAATGTGACCTTCTCTAAACTTTTGAATCCAGCTGTTCTCAAAGAGCTGAACGGCAACAATCACAACAGGTGTTTGATCCATGAATGGACCAAAAACATGTCCTGGTTTTATTAGAATTGGTAATTTAAACAGTCCTCATCATGTTGGTCACATTTTAACATCATGAGACCAAGACCACGCCTAACTGATGTACTTCGCCATTCAGAGACTTCAAACAGGATGTTCTCAGACAGAAGTGTCCACTGAGCCTAGAGGTCACAGAGGGTCATCAGCAGGTTGCTACTGAGAGACTAGAGTCATTGAAAGACATAGAAGTGGACGTCCTTTGTCCACATCCCACACTGAGGATGTCTTCATTGTGATCAGTGACCTGAGGAACCAGATGATGAATGACACACAACTCCAGGAACATTTAAGGACGGAGAGAAGAACCCAAGTGTCACGTCAGACCATTGGAAACTGTTTACATCAGTACAGTCTGAGTTCTAGACAACCTGCAGGGTACCTGATACACCACCAGGTACAGGCGTCATAGTCTACATGGACCAGATAGCATTTATGCTGGACGAGGGACCAGTGGGCCTCGGTGCTGTTCACTGATAAAGGTCAATTCAAGCCGAGCAGAAATGATGGACGCCAATAATGTTGGAGACGTCAAGGAGACGCTCTGCATCAGTTTCTGTTGTCATCTGACAGTCTTTGGTGGTGGAGGTGTTACAGTGTGGACAGGTGTCTCTAGTCCATACAGAACTGTCCTACACTTTGTGAATGTCTCTGAGACAAGTCCATACTACCTGGATAACACCATTAATCCAGTCATCGATCCTCTGCATGAACAACACAGGCCTCATTTCATCTTCATGGACCACAATGCTCCAGATCATCCAGCTTCATCATTAGGAAACAGCTGCTGGAGACTGGGGGACATGGGGGAGTGGCGTGGACTGTCTCCAGACCTGAATCCCATAGAAAACCTATGGAATCAACTGAGTCTCCCTGTAGAGGCTGGTAACTCTGAACCCCAGAACCTGACTGACCTGAGGGCTGTCTTTCCAGATGAGAGTAACGTCATGACTCAGTAGACAATAAGTCAACTTGTGAACAGCGTGAGACATTGAGGTCAAGCTACAATTAAGGTCACATGACCAGTTATTGAGACACTGACATGTTTTGGTTCAATAAATTGTTTCAGATGAGGAAATCACCATTGCATACTTCTACGTAAATGCTCTAATTCATGATATAATGTAGTGGTATAACTGTAGTGTGAACTTATGATTTTTTTTCCATAAATTTTACCAGTAAGTCAAATATCATTTTACATCCGTTTTTACAGTGGATTTGTTTATTTACCTTCAGATTAATGAATCGGTGTGGATGTCAGAAAATGGGGGTCCTTAAAGTACTTAGTACTTGCTTAAGGTACTTAGTACTTGCTTTAATTCTATTTTATTAAAGTAGGTGTAAAGGAGTCGTGCATTGGTCTTTGAGCCAGGAGCAAGAACTGGTTTCAAATTACCTGGAAAGAGTTGAGAATGGTGAAAAGGTAGCTAACGATCTTATACATGAGGGTTGTTGGATCCATCGTGTATAGTAAGAAGCCAATACTCCATGTTACTCCAAAGATTGGTGTTAGAAACACCACCACTTTAAGAATGCTTTTGGCTGTTTCCTTATCATCCGACTTGCTGCTATCAGGGACTGACGTCTTCACCAAGGTAACGATGACAACCGCCATAGAAAAGAGATTGATCATAGTAATGGTTCCCACTGGGAGGAGGAACGCATGAATGGAACCTTTCAGGAGGGCTTCATACACTAGCCAACAGGATTTTCTGTCATAGTAGTTGTCGTTGGTGTATTTGTAATAAACATAGCTGGCTCCAACGAGGACGATTGGGACGAAATAGCCTACGATGCTGGAGAGGAACATGAACACTCTTTTTCTCACGGGGCTGAAGACAAAGATGAGCTGGTGGACGAGCATTGTGCTCAGGCACAGCATCCAGGTGAACATGGCCAAGTAAAACAGGTGTTTGGACACGGTGAAGGCAAAGCACATGGTGTCACTGATACGGTCAGGAAAGCTGGACGCCAGGAAACTGCAGTCACCAAGCAAACGGAACATGGCGATGTTCACTACAGCCGTGTGCCGGAAATGGGACAGGTTTGTCTTTATCAGAGCTGACCACACCAGATACTCAATGAGGAGAAAGATGATCAGGGAGAAAATGGACACGCTAAGGCCGACGTATGTAATCATGTCCAGGATTCCATCAGATATGTTGGCACTCTTGGACATGAGGACAGAGAAGGAAGTCAGGTGGCTGCACACACAAAGTGTTGTGTTACCATCGGTGGCGTTGACCACACATCCTTCGCTTGACCAGTCATTTATTGTTGCGTCCCAAAAAACACAAAAATGTTTCGGAGCACCTGGATCCTCCTCAGGAAAGGCCATTTGAATCGTAATATTTGATCCACTGTTGTTCACCAGGGTGGCTGAGAGCACGAGGCTGTGGGGATTAGAATTAGCAAATCCTTGGTTATTCAATTTGTCCGTGAGGTTTTTCACCGCCATGGTTTTTATCATTCCATCGGTGGTGTTCAGAGCCAAATCGATGCCAAACACAGAAATACTACAGTCACTGCCTGAGCAGAAATGCAGTTCCAGGTTTGAACTGTTGAATCCAGTACTCGTGTTCACCACAATATTCTTCACCAGGTTCTCCAATGAACTTAAGTAGTTTGATGACATCGAATGTTTAACTGTGTCATTTATCCTTTCCCAGCTGGAGTTCACCATGTTGCTCGCTGACTCGATTAAATCCTGCAACAGAGCAGAATAAAAATCACAAAGTATCAGAATGTTTTGGTTCATGTTGGAATGTTTTATGAAGGTGTATTAAAGTCACTCAGAAAAGGCAAAGAGTCTGGGATTTCCCCCTTTCCCCCCAAAGTTTCAACATTGAAGTCAAAATGTTTGTATTCAGGACGTCCCAATCAGGGTTATGTGTCTAATACAAAGACAAGTCATTTATTATTAAAAGGATATCGAGTCATTCTGAAATGGTGTTCTAGCATTTATTAATCTACAGGAAAAAAAGTCCTCTTCAAGCTATAAATGACACATGTACATGGGCATAGACGGAGGTGACGTGTCCCCACCAATACCCAGCAATCACTTAATTGTTCCCACCAATAATTTGATCCAAGAATCCAGAAATAGAGCTGCATCCCCACCAATAATACGTGTAGCCTAGCGGACCGAGGTGCTGTACATGCTGCTGTGTACAGACCTGTGTCCAGGAGAAGGAGGTGTATCTGTCTGGATCGACCGGCGCAAGTCCTCAAGCCGCTTACGCCTGATGGTACCTGCTCTGGGTCTGGATGAGGACTGGCCATCGGGCATTTTCCTGGTGATGGTAACTTTGGGCTGGTCTGGACTGGGACCAGCATTACAGGACGGATCGTTTTAATCTGCACACGTCCCGTTTCAGCGCACGCCACTCGATCCCCCTGCCCCCGCCAATGTCAAGAGCAAATCTACACCACTGCACATGTATGATAGTAAATGAACTTACAGGGAAGAGATTATCTTGCAAGGTTATAATGCTGGATGCGTTGGCCATTATCGTAAAGATGCCAATGGTGGCATTGATGTCAGCCGTTTCATCATCAGTGCCAAAGGTCGTAGTGGAGCTGTTCCTAACGCCTTGAAATATGTTGGCAGCCACGTCCGGGGTTGCTCCCAGTCCGTTCTGGAAGTACTAGGAGGAAAATCAACAAACAAGCAAAAACGTACGAGTACATAAAAACACAAAATATCACAATGCAATGAAGGAGCCTGGAAGCTGTTACACATTTTCTCTCATATGATTAAGAATATGTGGACAGAGCTTCCATTTAAACTGTTAACTTTAGCAGCAATGTAGCTGAAGGTTTTATTTAGAAAAGATGCTCTCCTGTCTGATGCGTGTAATTTATTTAACTTCACAAAAAGCCAGATGTGGCATCTGGAAAAAATACACTTGATGCAGAAAGTTAACGAAGCTCCGCAGCTGCACTAGTATGAATGCTCTGATTGGACTCCATGTTTTTTCATCTTTGTGGAAGCCGCACAGAACCGGAGGCGGTGTGAATTACCAGTTACTGATTATGATTATTTATGATTAGATCATAAAATTGAGCCTGATTTATTTTGTTTACATTTCCAAACCTTAAACATCAGTTCTTTCGGACTCTATTTTCTGAATGCTACATTCCCATGTTTTTTAGAATGTTTAAGGATTTTTTTTGGTAAAGGTCACTTCAGCGATTATCTTCGCACTAAAACGTGCTCTAATCAGTTAAACAATTAGAATAAGTCAATTCCCTTACTAATTTGCGCATAAAATTTAGTCAAATTTTTAAAAATAATCTAATTTATTACTACTTTTAGCTTCAAGCTTGTGTAGCTCGGGTGGTAGAGTGGTCGGTCTGGAAACCAGAGGGTCACCAGTTCGATCCCAGCTCCAGCTTGTCCTTGTGTCCTTGGGCAAGACACTTCACCCACCTTGCCTACTGGTGTTGGTCAGAGGGACTTGGTGAGTGTCGGTGCACGGCATCCAACAGCGTGCCCCAGGGCAACTGTGGCCACAATGGAGCTCATCACCACCAGTGTGTGAATGTGTGTGTGCATGGTGCGTTGTACAGCTAGAACACTCTAGAACGTGCTCTACAAATACAGGCCATTTACAATTCAAAGTCCTACATACATACATACATACATTAAAAGTTGTGAGCAAAACGGAGACAGTCTGTTAGAACTGTGTGGTCCTAAGGTGATGTGATGAGGAAGTCAAACTCACCACAGCTGCGTTCTGAACCGAGTTCAGATCCTCGCTGATGCACTGGAAGTACACGTCTTGCCAAATGGCGCTTAACTCACAAGTGCGTGATCGAAACCCAACCCGGCCCACTGGACAGGTCTGGTTAAAAACTGTTACTCCAGCTGGAGTTTTGGGCCAATAAAGGCCAGCACTTAATTCTCCTCTGCAAAATGGCTCACCAGCTTAAAAAAGAACAACCAAAAATGCACACGTTATTAGAGTGGTTGGGGAAGGGGTAATCAGGGCAAATAGACGTAATCAAGAAATTGATCGGAAAGTTTTCAAATTATTACTTTAAAGTACAGGTAAAAACAAGTGAATCGGTACCATGTAAGACGGGGAGAGCCACACTGGCGGTTTGGTTTTGCTTATTTTTGTTTTGAAACCAGATTGACAAAGTATTGTTATTGTTTAAACATTTGATGGTGACATTTTGAGTGTACTGAAGATTGTTTAACGCTGTAAGAAAAGAAAAACAGGTTTGTGTCAGTGAATCAGCTGTTTGAGGTTTAGGAATAATGAATAATATGAGTATCTCTCACTTGTGTTCGTTGGAACAGTAATCATTACACCGTTGTATTCCCACCAGTATAAATATGTCTCTGTGGTATTTGGAATGGTGGCGGTGAGAGATGCATTGGTGTTGTCTTGTGAACAGTCTAGAACGAGAGGGTCGTATTTCATGTTGATCGTATCTGGAAGGAGAGCCACTTCCATGTCCGCCCGGGCTGTGTGTCTGACTGATCCGATAGTGAATCCACACTCGTATGTACCTGTTAGCGAAATCACAATAAATCATATGTTAGTACTTCTTATCTTCTGGAATGACGTCTTCTTCCAGAATAGTAGTTTATATAGCACTAGACATAAATCACAAAGTGCTTCACAAAAAACAGAATACCACGTTTGCAACTTCTGAGTCTCCAGTCCGGTGCCCTGAAGTCTCACAAAATCATATCTCACGAGGGTTACGCTGCAGTGCGGATAGCTGTTATGCTAGCAGAGTGTTTTTAGCTCATGATTCCTGCATTTTTTCTGTCTCTCCCTGCTTGAACACAGCTGATTTCTTTGAATGAGTGATGAACCGCTCCAGTAGAAAACTATGAAGGCTGAGGAGACATTTCAACACTTAGATTTAGGTCTTTTCTGCGCAAAGATATGCTAACGATTTTACGACAGTGACTTAAAACGGACACCAGGGGGTGCTACAAACAAGCCAAAACTGCATAGTATTCCTTTAGGAGAAGTGAAATCAGGCTGGCAGCTATAGAAGATGATCAGATTTGTGTAGAAGTTAGTTGAAGTTGCCCTAATAGCTGCAATTGTGAGTAACGGTGACAACAGAAACTGAGAACAGCTTTATTAAGAGTTTGGCTACATTAAGATTAGGAAAAGAAGATTTCATGACACATTTTCACCAAGCAGAAAAGATAACCAGTATGACGATCACCTTCTAATACCAAGTAAAGATGTACAGCATCACTTTTCTGATGAGACTAATAAGACTCGTGTATAAACACACTCTCTGTCTCAGGTCAGACTTTTCTGCTGCTATGAATTTTATTTCCCCCAAAATAGATTTGCTGAACTACATACTTGATTATTAAATTTAAATTTAATAATCAAGTATAAACATGCTAAAGTAGATCTTCATTGTTGAAGGTCATTTTGAAGTGATCTATTATTAGTTATTTCTTCACAGTGAGGACCACACACACCTGGGCATCCCTTAAAGTGGGTGGAGCCTCTATGGTATAGGCCTCTGATTGGAGCAATACTTATGGGGTAGAAAGTTTAGGATAGACACTGCAGCAGATCAGTGACAAATTATGAGCTAAAACCTCATATCTCCATTTTTCCATCCACGTTTTTACATAAAGCTGCTCTAATTTCATATCTTGGATTTTATGATTTTTTAAAGAAACTTGTCAAGAAGCACTTAAGACAACAATCCAGGGTTAATTTGTAACAAACACGTTATTGTCATTTCCTGATGAGCTGCGTTTTGGGGGATAAAGTTTTTATTCGACAGCAATGATCTGCAACATTTGTAGACGAGGGACGATCATTTCAGTGCTGAGGAGTTAACAGTACCAATGTACCAGTATTCCAATGATGGAGGGTACAGGTCAAGAGCTCTTTATTTGGGTATTTATTACTCACGTATTTTGGGAGACTTCTGCTGATCTTGTGGTAAATCAAATTGAAATTTTCAATGAGCAAACTAATTTAAAATCTCTGGTTAAATTGATAAAACAAGTTTTCTCAAGGTGAAACTTGTACACTTACCATTAAATGCACTTGTCACTGATTTGAGACTAACCCCAACAGTGGAATTAGTTGGTGTGGCATAGAGGGAGGAAATGTTTACTTGAAGGCCATTGTTGAGCTCAAAGCGCTGAAACATTCGGCTCAGGTTCCAGCCAGCGCTGCCTGAGGACTCTTCAAGTGTACAGTTCAGGTTCTGGGAGGACTTATAGTCCACCGGGTTGGGAGGGGCGTATATGTTGACCATTCCTTTGAAAAAACAACAGAGAGAGAGAGAGAGAGAGAAAAAAACAACAACAAAAACTATTTGATATTCACAGTTTTTGATTCAACTTTACACACTAGAGACATTTGTCCAAATCTCTGAGCAGACTGCTGAGGTAACTAGAGTTATCTATTGGGTAATCAAGCAAGATCATCTCAGGTCCAGGTCTGGGTCACTGCAGCCTTAGTAGTCTGCTGAAAGACGTTTCAGTGCCGAGTCAGCACAGGCGCTATGAAACAAAACTAATAAAATAAAACAATTTAAAGGCTTACTGACCTAGAGTGTCAGCAAAAATCATGCCAGTGCTGTAAGTTTGCAGGGTAATCAGAATCCCTTGAAGTACCGACGTGTTCACTTTGACGCTGACCATCACCGCAAAGTCATAAATGTTGCTGGCTGGTGCTGGTCTGGAAGGTTTGGAGAGAATTGTACAAAAGATTTTAGCCAAATTAAAAAAGGCATTCTTGTGTCTGTTTGACAGATGATAAAGAATACAATGCTTGTCGTTTAGAGTTGATGTTACTACCAAAATGACTTTGGACAGTTCATTGAATTATGTAGCTCTTAATTTAAATAATGATCAATAAACATCAAATAAAGCTGTGATTGCTTTCTAAACAACATGCTCTGAATCATTTGAGCTGCTGTTGGTAAGAAAACCAAAGCTATCTGATGCAAAAATGAGAAAAACGAGACCTGTTACACAATCAGAACTGTGTCGTTTATATTATTAAACAATCAGATTATTATTCTGTGTAACTCTGATGTTCCCCTTTTTAATTAGACACAAATAAAAACTATTTAGAGGCCTGTTTTGTGACACTCCACCCAAAACTGATATTTTATTGTTTATTGCCATATTCCCCTTAGTTAAGTGGGCAAAAACAATTTGCAACCAACCCAGTCGTTATCCTGATCCGGCAGTACTCCTTTAGCTTTAGCTTAGCAGAAACCAATGAAAGTGAATGGTAACAACTAGCATTGAGAGAATAAAAGTCCTTAAAATCGCTCAATAGTTCCAGATGCGCCTTTACAGGACTCCTGTCCTCACACACTTAGGTGTTATCAGCTGCTCAAACTCAAAGTGGGCAGAGTCTATAAACAGGAAGTAGCCCTCTGACTGGAGCAGTATGTTTAGTTCCTTAGCGGAGTCTTTTATCAAAGTGACTTACAGCAGTTAGGCTAGCAGGCCTGTTCTGGTCTGTGGGGGGAAAACCGGAGTACGTTCAATCCTACACATGCATGGGGACAACATGCAAACTCCACAAGGGAATTAAACCTGCAACCTCTTTGCAGTCCTACCAACTGAACCACCATGCAGCTATTCACACTGATGCATTAGAACACTATATCAACTGTTGTAAACCTCAAACTTTCTGATCAGGAGTTACGAATACCTGAAAATTAGCTGCTAGTTTGCAGCAGCGTCTCTCCTGATCTGATGAGTATTTGTTCTGTCAAAGGTCTACTTCCTGGTTCTAAAGACTCTGCGGTACAGTAAGGTTCAATACCTGGCACTTGTATTTGCGTACACCAGCCCGTTCAGCTTTGCAAAGTTAGTTTGAACCTGTAAAAGAAAGCAGATCAGATCATTTCTAACTCATGTAAAGGAATTTATTTAATGACAAGTCTGGTTTTATTTTGTGAGGAGCGTGAGACGTACAGCTTGTTGAACAGTAGTCAAGCCGTTGGAAGATGGTATTGATCCATTGATGAGAACTGTGTAGGTTACAAACATTCTCATTAGCTTTAATCTGATGCTGACAGCAGGAAACATGGGGAAAGTCTCAACTTATTTATAACTAAGACAAGTAAATTAAAGCATGTAACACATAAAGAGTAAGCAGGAGGACAGTTACCGCTGGTTTGTGGGACACAGATGGATGTGGCGAGGGACACATTAGCTGTGCATTCTGCTGGAGTACAGCAGTTGTAGTTGTAGCAGACTTCATTACTCCAAGCGTAGTTCACAGAGCAGTTGCAGTTGTAGTCCTGACCAATAATGAGGCATTCTACAAAGCAACACAAATCCAAGCTCCTCAAATTAAGCTGTGTAAAAGTTTCTGTGTTCTGAAATACTCACAAAACATATGTTCACATAAAATAGATTTAATTATAAGACAGAATTCTAATATATCCCATATTTTACAAAAAAACCCACTTCGGGTTAAATTTCATATTTGTTATTATAAAACCTCTCCTTCTGAAAAGAGATGTCCGACTTACACGTGGCACAACAATTCAAAAAGAGAGAATTGGTTCAGAACATCTACCTGCGACCACTTCACTGCTATTGATGGTCACTGCGTAGGAAATCCCAGAGCTGTCAGTCACTGTGAGGGTTTCTGATGCATTCCAGCTCAACAGGATCTTCTGGGTGTCCAGCGTAACGTTACTTTCCACCATCAGCTCAGCCACGTAGATACCTTCAGGAGTAATCAACATCACAAAAATAAAAAAATAACAACCAGAGCTACATTTTGACCTCTGGAGTAAAAAATAAATCACGAATGAATGAAATAAAGCAGATAGAGCCTTCACTGGGAGTAGTAATGATTTTAGTGTTCTATAACATCTCACCTTGTGAAGAAACCTGCAAGAACAAGGAAAGACCAAAATTAGACTTGATGTAAAACTGTTACACAATTCAGTCAGGAACCATGTCACAAGTTTTTATGAAACTCTCCTAAAAATCCCTACACTGACATTCACATATTTTACATTTATATTTCCACCTTTTGGAGTCAAACTAAATTTAGACGGCCACCACAGTTAGCAACAGCTAACAAAAAGGTGATGACTCAAGTCAGTTCTATAGATATTGAGGTAATATTTGGTGTGATAATAGTTGAAGTCATTGTGAGCGTATTCCTCAACCTTCAATGAGATCTTTGGGTCTGATCTGATCAACTGTTGGAGTCGACCCTATTCAAGATGGCTGCCATAGCCAATTGAACTTAGCCCAGATAAATGGCTACAACTCAAACAAACTAAATATGATGTGATCCGTTAGCTCTGAGTGCTAATGGATCACATTATATGATGTTTTATGTATATATTTCATTATATGATGTCAAGATTTGACCAAAATAACTATAAAACCAGTATTTCTCAACATGAATTGATCTTATTTTAGAACTCTAGCATAAAACGTGTTGATTCATTCCTTTTAGAATCTAGTAAATGATAAGAGGTTAGAGGTATGCATTGATCATGAATCCAACCATCTATGAATGATGCTAACACAACAAATCTTTGTTTTTGTGGTTTTAGAAGAACACAATAGAGAAAGGATGGTACCTACCTGATAAACACACACTGTCCCAATGAGAAATATGAAAACCTTGGCCAACATTGTTATTCTGGCGGAAAAACACACAAAAGTAGCTCAAGTTAGGGAACCAACCAACCAACCGTAAGTTAAATCAACTTTATTAAGTACATTTAAAGCAACCAGAGTTCACCAAAGTGCTCGGATTGTAAAAAATATTTAAACTGAAAACAAAATCAACTTAAAAGTAAAAAAGACTTAAAAAAAAAGAAAAACCAACAACAAAATGCCCAAAATATAATAAACATAAAAAGTGTTTTAAGTTGGCCCAGGCTCCAACCGTCTCGCCGGCCCAGGCTCCAACCGTCTCGCCGGCCCAGGCTCCAACCGTCTCGCCGGCCCAGGCTCCAACCGTCTCGCCGGCCCAGGCTCCAACCGTCTCGCCGGCCCAGGCTCCAACCGTCTCGCCGGCCCAGGCTCCAACCGTCTCGCCGGCCCAGGCTCTAACCGTCTCGCCGGCCCAGGCTCTAACCGTCTAACCGTCTCGCCGGCCCAGGCTCTAACCGTCTCGCCGGCCCAGGCTCTAACCGTCTCACTGGCCCAGGCTCTATCCGTCTCGCCGGCCCAGGCTCTAACCGTCTCACTGGCCCAGGCTCTAACCGTCTCACTGGCCCAGGCTCTAACCGTCTCACTGACCCAGATGGCAACAACACAAACAGCAACATGAACAGAATGTGGTGTTTGAGTGTTTAAACTTTAAACAGCTGTAGTAAAGTTTAAGACTGTTCAGTTGGTCTTCAGATTATCAGTAAATTTGACAAGAACAATAATAAACTATATGAACATGCTCAATTTAACTTTATGAAAATGTGGCTGTGACAAGTACAGGTGTAGAGAGGTTAGCTAATGCATGGAAGGGGTTTCCCACCGTCAACATAAACATTAACATCCCATTAAAGATTCAGCCACACATGAACCAGAAAAACGAAACTCAAACTCACCTGTAGGCAAATGTGGAAAAGCAAATGAGCTATTCATTTTGTTTTCTATTACAGTTTTTCCTCAAATGCTAAAACACATTTCACAAACGTGTCCTCCATGTTCCCCAATGTCTAAACACAACACCCTTTTCTAAAGCTACATAAACACAACCACACCTTCTCACCTCAAAACTCAAACTTTCACACCAAAAGGGTAGCTCGAAGCTTTCAAAAATCTAAACACTATTCACATCATTACGCTCTACAGCAACACAATTGAAAACACAATGCTCAATTTGTGAGGAGGTTCTTTGTTTCATCACTGCCAATGCATATTTTTAGAAACTTTACAGTAACAGATCTTCTTAGATCTCTGCAGAGGATTAGGCATTTAGATTTGTGAGTTTCATATGAAGAGTATAAATCTATAGGAAATTCTACATGTACAGAACTGTAACACAACTCAATGCTAGATAGGTGTTACTGTAAATTATGGAATAACCTTAAAAAGGAAATTTAAAAATCAATGTCATTTACAGTAATATATTCAAAAAATGTACCAAATTGAGAGTAATAAGTAATTATGAAAATGTAAATTATGGTAAACTAATGATCATGATTACGTAAATCTGGAAATAAGCACAGGACGGAGTTCACATTGAATCTGTATGTGTGTCTGACATTAGAAATTGTATAAATAATTCTTTTGCAAAAGGGGGCAGAAATTATACGATTTTTTTTTCTTCGTTCTGCTCCTTTTTGTTCAAATTAGAATTTTTTTTGTTATGCATATTTTATTGTTTATTTTTTTATGCGTTTTATTTTTGAATGAAATAAACTTTGGGAAAGAAAATCAAAAACAGAATCTATTGCACACAACAGGACTCTTGAAAACATGATCAGGGTGTGAAGTTTTGTTATTTACTGTATTCACACCACACACACACACACACACACACTGTGCAGCATCATGTCGCTGAGCTGCATCAGGACACATCACCTCATCCACACGGCCACGGTGAACCTACTCAGGTTTGGACGGACTCTTAGTCCTGCTTCAGCCACTGTCATGCCATAGACAATGACTGTTGCTCACATGTCGTCTGTAATGATGGTGCGAGGTTGTCTTGCTCTCCCTCCTGGACCTTCTCCTCTTCCTCCTCTGACTAGAATTCCTCTTCCCCTGACTCTGCCTTCATCCACTGTGTTTGTTTGGAATCTTCAGCAAACTGTGCGCTCTGAACTTGCTTTTCTACATGTGCTCACAGCATTAGAAACAAGCGTCTTCAATTTTGAGTCGTTGTGTGTAATGAATGACACCAGGAATGTTTTGTGTTCAAATATTGCTGACTGTGGCAAATATTTTGCATCACATGAGCTTTCATTTGAGAATATGAGCAGAGTTCGTTTGCAACTTGTGTTTTAGCGAGGACAAATGTGTTTAGATTTATGAGAACGGAGGAATGTGTTTTGTGAATTGTGTCTTCATGTGAAATGTGTTTATGGAAAATGGTGGCTAGATTTTGTAAATGTGTTTAGACATTGGAGAACATGGAGGAAACGTTTGTGAAATGTGTTTTAGCATCTGAGAAAAACTGTAAAGTAATGATGTGAAAAGCGGATGAGAAATATATAAATGAGCGTGGTTTGGATAAGATCTGTGTGTCATGATTGAATAACATGGAAAGTCAAATGAGAGATTCTACAGAACAGCAGACGCCACAGTTAGAGTCACATCAGGACAAAACTCTGAACATTCAAATAAAACAGCTGTGATGATCATTCACAGCCAGGCTTGTTTATATTCATGTCCAAATTTTCATCAGTCATTTGGTTCCCAAAGTTAACCTCCAAGACGTACAAAGATGGAGGTCTAGAGAAAAACTTCTGGAAACAAACAGACTTCCTTAAAGCGGCACTACGGAGGATTTCATCAAGAGAGCAGTTTTTGAATCTAGCGTCCAAAGGCTCCTCCTCAAAACATCTCGACACACACGTCCGGTCGCATGTGCACGCGGCGCATATACGTTGCGGGCATGAACTGTACAGCTCAATGTGTAGGGTTTAATCACTCACAGTTCACAATCTTATTCCAATACTACGAGGGTCTGAAGAGCCCTCTCTGTCCCTGCTGCTTCTGATATTAGCTCTGTTAGCAGAGAGCTGCTGCTGGACTCTGAATCTGAACTTGACTCGGCCCTGGATGAACTTTCTGACCAAAATAAACGCGTAATCCTGTCAAGCCTTGCCATTCTGTGAGGTGAAAGGTTTAAAAATAAATCCATCTTTAGCTGGGAAATGGGTAGGTTTTTAGTAGAAATGAGCTGTGGCAAACAGAGAAACACACGGAGCGTCCTGTACGACAGCGCCCCCTACTGGTACAGGTTTGGTCGATGCGCGTGCATGTTGAGAGAATGCAGACATTTGAATTTCACTGGCTAAAAAACTGTCAGCGGTAAGAAATAATGGAAAGGGGTCTCTAGGAGGAAGGAGGGTCTTCATCAGAATGACAGATGTTGTGGAACTCAACCCATAGATCATAGTTTAGACCTGAAATATCATTTAAAACATTTGGAAAACTTTGATACATAGAAAAATAATCCAGAGAGCCGCTTTAACATTTTTTAAAAATATAATTGTTATAAAAGCTACAACCAATAGAAATAAATTGGTATTTAATGAGATTAACTGTTTTTTTCCTGCTCAACAATACAAATAGCTGAAATAATCATAAAGTATTTTGTTTTTGCAGAAAAGGATCAGTAAAACATGAGACAGACATGTGACAGAAAAGGTCTCGTATGTTTATATAAATTTTAAACAAGCATCAAATTCCCAGGATTTGGTGAGTAGACTGTTTTCTAGTCTCTTAGCCTTGAACGTGAATTTGCATCCATTAGCAGAATCTTTTTTACTTGCTGTATTTAGTCTAGTTTTGAGTTTGTTCTGCAGATGTAAAAATCAGTGAGGGTTGGTAATCAGATTTACCATGAAAATTATCATAAAAACCAAAGAAACCTGGTTAATTAAAGACAAAAGCATCATGTTTCACTCAACCTTTATTCATTTTAAATAGATTTGAATTTATCTTTTTTTTTAGACTAAATAATTTTTTAAGTGTCGGGTGTTGATGAGACATATTTCTATCATTTTTGAACTGCAGAGGGTCACATATCAAAGGGGGACCAAACGTCCTCTTTTCATGTTCTGTCTGAGGAGTCCAGAGGGGGTTCAAACATGAATGAAAATGTCCAGGTTTTATCATTTTTCACTGGAAATAGGCATGTATTTAAATTAACCGATGCAAATATCCCTCTCACAGAACAAACAGTGGTTCAGTTTCATTTAAAACAGAACTTTGGACACTACTTCAAAATGACTTTCCTCTATTTGCTGTTGGGAGACAATAGCTCAGGGCTAAGATGCTAGTTTTGCAACCTGAGGATCATAGGTTTGAATCCCACTCCCGGTGGGCAGATAAGTTTAATTCATGTACTTGTTGACTTTTGAAAGCCTATCTAAAAAGGTTGTTACTTAACTATTCTTCAAAACCACACAGAGACAACATACTTTAAATCGGTTTAAGTCTTCTTTAATTAAACAGCATTAACAAGTTTCACGACTGAGACAAGTGTCCTCTTTTTCAAAAGTCAGAATATGATGAATATCAGAGCCATAAGCAGCCTGTACATCACAGACAGACTCCCCTCGTCTCAGGAATTCTGACAAATATTAGTTTACCAAACAAGCTCCAGAGTTTTCAGATGATTTTGTCCAAAAAAACCAACTCTAACATGATCCACCAGACCAAACTCTGAAATGACTCATGTCTCATATTAAACAAATTTTAAAACAATACCATCCTCTTACATCAGGCCTAATGTCAGAACATCTGTTGGTCTAAACTCAACAGCTCACAAATCTCTCCTCAGCATTGTCTACTCTTGTTCCCTTTCCAGATTATGGAAAGCCTGCATTTTCCTAACCAAACTTATTTGCATCTGAGCTATGAATACAGACAACAGGCCGGTGGTTTTCATGCCATCTGTTCTGGCAACACACAGCTAGCTCGCCCTCATGAGTAGCAGTAAAAACCCAGTCCGGTCTGATGATGTGCCACTTCCCTTCGCCACAACATTTCCCTTTAAGGTTAGGAATCAGCTTCCTTCTAGTTACTGCTGTGCTGTCGGTTAAAAACAGAAACATGATGCTCTATGTCGGTTAAAAACAGAAACATGATGCTCTATGTCGGTTAAAAACAGAAACATGATGCTCTATGTCGGTTAAAAACAGAAACATGATGCTCTATGTCTGTAAAAAAACAGCAACATGATGCTCTATGTCTGTAAAAAACAGCAACATGATGCTCTATGTCTGTAAAAACAGCAACATGATGCTCTATGTCTGTAAAAACAGCAACATGATGCTCTATGTCTGTAAAAACAGCAACATGATGCTCTATGTCGGTTAAAAACAGAAACATGATGCTCTATGTCGGTAAAAAAACAGCAACATGATGCTCTGTCTGTAAAAAAACAGCAACATGATGCTCTGTCTGTAAAAAAACAGCAACATGATGCTCTGTCTGTAAAAAACAGCAACATGATGCTCTATGTCTGTAAAAACAGAAACATGATGCTCTATGTCGGTTAAAAACAGAAACATGATGCTCTATGTCGGTTAAAAACAGAAACATGATGCTCTGTCTGTAAAAAAACAGCAACATGATGCTCTGTCTGTAAAAAAACAGCAACATGATGCTCTGTCTGTAAAAAACAGCAACATGATGCTCTATGTCTGTAAAAAAACAGCAACATGATGCTCTATGTCTGTAAAAAAACAGCAACATGATGCTCTATGTCTGTAAAAAAACAGCAACATGATGCTCTATGTCTGTAAAAAAACAGCAACATGATGCTCTATGTCAGTAAAAAACAGCAACATGATGCTCTATGTCAGTAAAAAAACAGCAACATGATGCTCTATGTCAGTAAAATACTGCATCATGATGCTCTACGTCAGTAAAATACAGCAACATGGTGCTCTACGTCAGTAAAATACAGCAACATGGTGCTCTACGTCAGTAAAATACAGCAACATGATGCTCTACGTCAGTAAAATACAGCAACATGGTGCTCTACGTCAATAAAAACAGCAACATGATGCTCTACGTCAATAAAAAACAGCAACATGATGCTCTACGTCAATAAAAAACAGCAACATGATGCTCTACGTCTGTAAAAAACAGCAACATGATGCTTTATGTCTGTAAAAAACAGCAACATGATGCTCTATGTCTGTAAAAAACAGCAACATGATGCTCTATGTCTGTAAAAAACAGCAACATGAAGCTCTATGTCTGTAAAAAACAGCAACATGATGCTCTGTCTGTAAAAAAACAACTTGATGCTCTACTGGCTGGATTTCTGTTGTGTGAAGGAAATATACAAGAAACACGATGCTCAGTTTTATCTCTAATGAAAACAATTTTTTTTCTATTATCAGAGTCAATTTAAAACCACTTGCAGGCCGTGATGATAAAGCAGTGGGTTTTGTTAATGTAAATAAACAGCTCTGAATGTTTCTGGAATGATTAAACTATACACAGGGTTCATACGAGGGCTTGAAGTCCTTGAAAATGCTTGAATTAGATTTTGATAAACGTGTGAGAACCCTCTATCTAAAATCAAGCAGGAGTTTCAGTCTCAGGATTCTGGTTACAGTCGTATGGAGGTGTGCTCAGCAGTGAACTCTCCATCGTCTCCAATATTCATTCAAACAGGCATAAAAACGGGTCAAATGTTCTCACCTCGGCTTGTCTTCACGGTTGGTGTCCAGAAAACAAGAATCTCACTCATCAGCTTTGCTTCAACTAACAAAGTTTGGATATCGGTCCATGTCCATCAGGAGTTCATCAGCATTCGAATCAGAGTAAGTGCCCACGTTTGACTCAAACGCTGGATTATTCTGCAGGCTGGATTTTTTTAGGGTGGTGCCCGTGTGTTTGGGAGGTTGCTAAAGATATCCTTGCATTCTGATGAAAGATCATTTGCATTGATGGTTCATCTCCATGCCAGCTGGACTGCTCCACTCAGGGACCCGGCCGTCCAGCTTTCCATGAACATTTGTCTACCAAATCGAGCTCTCTCCTTCAGGAGGTTACAGAGCCACTGCCCTTTTTAGTGTGCGTGTGTAAGATGACCTGAACATTTCTCATACCTACCAGAAAGCAGTACCCTTTTAATTTATTTTCTAGTAACTGTGATTACTTTAAAAACCGGCGTAATCACTAGTGGGGTGTATATTTATACCGGGCTTGTGAATTTTATCAATCTGATTTGTCCACTGGTTAATAATTAATCTGAAAGGCAGGAAATGATGCTTTTGCCTACTGCGTGTTGAACTTTAGACAACATGTCATCAACCACTGGATGGGTTTTCAAAGAACTCTCAGAACATAATCATTAGATGTTCATCTTTGTTGGCGTCACAGTTTAAAATGGCCACCACAGATTAACAACCCACTATAACTTCATGAAGTCATTTTCACTTGTACTGAGCTCAGATTTGGTATCATTAGTTAGGAGTCATCTCCCTCACACACTCTGAGCTACACATTGCTCAAACCTTTGTTTAAAACTTTGACATCAACCTATGGAGTCGATCCTGTTAGCTAAATATATCCTGAACCACTGGATGTGTTGTCATCCCATTCATTACACATATATGTACAACTGATTAACCTTTAGAGTCAATCCAGTTCCAGATGGTTGCTACAGCTAAACAACCGTAGAAAACAGTAATGGCTAGGGTGACCAAAAGTTCTCTTTTCCCCAGACATGTCCTCTTTTTACGCTCTGTCCAGGACATCTGGGGGTTTCACAGATTAATGAAAATGTCTGGGTTTTATCGTTTTTCACTGGGAAATGGCACATATTTAAATTAACTGGTGCAAAATAAAGCAGTCCGTCTTGCATGTGATGTCCTCCCTCGCACAGACCGAACAAACAGCAGGTTTCCCAGGGAAATTATTGGGAGGCAGTGTTTTTATGAAAATCTAATCATTGGATGAACATCTACAAGCTGACCTTTGGAGTCAACTTGATTCTAGATGGTTGCTACAGCTAGCTGACCATAGAAAAACACAAAAATGACCATAACAGTCAACTCTACATAAGTACTAGCCGAGAGCCAATCACGTCACATACTCCGAGCTAAATTTATTCAAAGCTCAAAGCTTTGGAATTAACTGTTGGAGTCCATTCTGTTTCTTAGAAAAAAAGGAACATGAACCTTTGGGCACATTTTAAAGAAACTCTTAAGAAATAAATATTTACACCAATTACACATTACATTACACATTGCTCGTCTCATCTCGTCTTCTTCCGCCTATCTGGGTTGCGGGGGCAGCATCCCAACTAGGGAGTCCCAGACCGTCCTCTCGCCAGCCACCTCCTCCGGCAGGACCCTAAGGTGTTCCCTTGCCAGATTGAAGATGTATTTTCTCCAACGTGTCCTGGGTCAACCCGGAGGCCTCCTGCCGGCAGGACATGCCTGAAACACCTCCCTGGGGAGGCGTCCTAACAAGATGCCTGAACCACCTCAACTGGCTCCTCTCAATATGGAGGAGCAGCGGTTCTACTCTGAGCCTTTCCCGAGTCTCCGAGCTCCTCACCCTATCCCTAAGGCTGAGCCCGTCCACCCTGCGGAGAAAACTCATTTTGGCTGCTTGTATCCACGATCTCGTTCTTTTGGTCATATCTCCTCCTTGTCCTTATCATGGTGGAGGAGATTAAGTGTCCTAAGAGCTATGTTGTCTAGGGCACAACTGGTAGGGTCACCCATGGCGAATTGGTCCTAGGTGAAGGGTGCGGTTTAGAAGACTCTTCATGGAAGTGAAATCAAAGAGCCAGAGTACCCAGCCCAGAGGATTACCGCGGTCCTGCCTTCGAGCCAGGCCTGGGATTGGGGCCTGTGAGTGAGCACCTGGTGGCCAGGCTTTCACCCATGGGGCCCGGCCCGGCCTGAACCAGATAGATGGACTCATCCACCTGCAGGAGGAAGGGTCTGGTGCAATGTGGATCGACTGGCAGACCAAGATGGGAGCTTTGGCGGTCCGAACCCCAGACACAAAAACTGGCTATTGGAATTACACATTGCATTACCCATAATACACACTTCATGACATATTCTCATTAATGAACAGCAAGTCAACTCAATTCAAGATGGCCATCATAGCTAATCCATATTTGCAAACACAAAAATGGCTTCAACAAATTATAATGTTTTGCCTAACATTTATCGGTTTACTTTCAAATCAGAAGCAGCATCTGTTTGTGTTTTTTTTTACACTCCTCACTGATGAACCATGGGATGACCTTATCTTTAGACTTGATCAGAAACACCCTGTATCATCTGGTATATTTGGTACACTCAGGTTTCCTGACTCACTCAGTACAGCTTAGGTCTTGAGCTGGCAGAATGGTGGGTTAAAGCTGCACTTAGGAACTGCTCAAGTGTACCATGTCAGGTTATAGATGACAGTTTAGGGGAGTGGTGTCTGAACGTTTCAAGAAGTGGTACTCAGACTTGTTTCTTTTATTTATTTTTAACCTGCTCAACAACTCAACAGCTTTAAAGATTGGGAGGAGCTCGGACATACGGGAAGGACTCGGAGTAGAACTGCTGCTCCTGCATGTTAAAAGGAGCCAGTTGAGCTGGTTTAAGTCAGGATGCCTCAGCTTACTGCTGCAGATAAAAGGTGGAGAGGTGGATTACTAACAAACCACAGCTTGTGTCAATCAGCCTCACCTAAACCTGTTCCTGTACAACCTGTTCCTAACCCTCCCCCTCACTCCACCACAGAGACATAAAAGAGATCTTCATAAAATTAGACCATCAAATTTCCTGGATTTGATTGGTCAGCTGTTTTCTAGTTTTTTGTTACTAAAATAAAATTTGAGTCAATTATTGGCAACAAAAGTGGGATCTGGGTCACTCTTCCTTTAGTTTGTGGTGCTTTTCTGTGTTTAGTCATGTTCAGTCTATTTACAATCACCTTGCTTTCTTCCTCCATATCTATATGGGGGCAGCTTTCCAAGTGAATCCCAGTCCGTCCTCCCCCCAGCCACCTCCACCATTCATGTGTATTGAACTTAACCTTTTACAAAAGTTTAAATAAAACATTTTTTTAACATACTTCCCCCATTGTTTATCTGCATCAGAGGGTAAAAAATGCCCCATTCTAGAATTACAGTTGGTTATAAAAATCACTGAGGGCCACAAAGGGCCCACAGGCTGCATGATGGACATCCCTGCTGTAGGGACCTAGATTTTGAATACGAGACTTTTTCTGAGTTAGAGGATGCAAATCACTAAGTATTAGGTTGTTCAAGCAAGAAAGCTCAGCAGGAACTGGAGGTTACACCCATCGAACACAGATCAAGAACATAAAACGACCAACAAGACTCGAGTAAAATCATCAAACTATGGTACAGAAGCGATATTGAGAACCTTCCATAGAATCAGTGCTAATCATCTTTTGCTTCATAGGATATCCACGAGACAAACGGCATGGAGAGGATGACGTGCAAATTTTGTGTTTGCATTTCTTCCTAATTTCCCTCCTCATTTAAATGTTCCAGCTTAAGACACAAGGGAAGTCAAGGGAAGTGCGAACAGAGGAGTAGAAACATCATTTCATGTTCATTATGGCTGCCACAGATTCAGTGTGCTGCTTCCCCTCATGTCAGAATAAGACCCCTTTCATAATATGACAGTTTTACCTTAGGTTGGCGAATTTGCATGACAGCAAAGATGACTCTATGGGCTGTGTGGACTTTGAGCTCTTCCAGAAGCAGGAGTGTCTGGAAAGTGAGAAGACCTGCAACAAGATCACTCAGATAAAAAGATACCCATCAGTTAAACCAACATGTTTGGTTTTAACAGTGCTGACAGGTTGGAATTACATGCAGGAAATGCAACCAGTGAAAGGTCAAATGGCGTCTTTGTTGTGGTGAAAACGCTGATTTTGTTTTCCTTTCGTTCTGCAGAGAGTAAAAAAGATTAGAAACCATAACAGGTGCTGTAATTTGATGACCTGATGGCTAAATATGTTAAAAAAAATTTTTTTTCCTGGATCTGTGAAGTTTTATAGCTGCTATAGAAAAAAAAATTACAGTAAACAATAGAAAAAAAATGTTACAGTAAATAGACTTCAGTTTCAGTCTTTCATAAGAAGACATTAAAAAATAATCCTAAAGTTAAAACCTCTGTCACATATTTTAATTTTGTAATATTTCTTAGAAAATATGACAAATACAGAAACTAAATCCACCTTTATATGACAAAGTTTGTAAAACCATTTCAGCAGTAATAACTTTAACTGATCAGTCTTTTACATTCCTGCCTTTTAGAGCCGATTGTCCTGTTAGTTTGTTCTGAGCTTCAGCCGTTAGTCAGATGGTCTCATGGTGGATTCTAGAATCATTTGGTCTACTGAGGAGTTTATGGTAGACTCAATGACATCAAAGGGTCCAAATCATCAGCCCTCCACCTCCATGCTGACAGCTGATTTGTAGTGTTTGGGTTTATTCAAACTTTGTGTACAAAGCATGTCACTGGGTTGGTGGACCCAAGGTTCTGTTCTTGTTCTTTGAGCCTTTTTAGAAATCAGTCTTGAATTCGTCATGGCAGCCCTGTACTCTAGACATTAGTAAAGTAGTACCACCTGGTCTGACTTGCTCTGATCAAAAGGACTACGTTCTGTTTCTAGAGACTATACCCACTTTGAGTGATGTCACCAGTGGGTGTGGTCTTTAATGTAGACCACAACATCTCTTTAACACTTATTAAGACAGTACATATAATACACTTTTACTACTCGAGAGCATAAATGTTCTTTTCAGCCCCCAAGAAGGTTCAAAATGGAGGTCCAGTATTCAACTCTAGAGGGTATGAGTCCAAACAGTACACTGGAGGGAAACCTGTGCTTCCTTTATTTTTTCTGGACTTTGTCTTGAAGTCTTATTTTAAAAAGGTATATCTTTGTAAACATTAACTTTGCTATATTTTTTTTATTTAGAGTTAAAAATACAAATTTTACTGGCAACTCATCCAAGGAAGCCACATAGTAAATGTAAACACATGCAAAGCATCCGACTGATGGCAACATATGAACATGAGCAAAGCAACTGGGAGGTTGGGTGGAGGAAAATTCATCGCTCAGTCATTTCATTAACTCCTCTGACATTACATCATTAAGTAATATTATGCAGGCAGGACCAGATTTAAATGACAGAAGTCCACGAGTTGGAATCTGACATGTCAAAACCTCAAATCACTGATAAACTGTGACTCAAAAAAGGGGAGGAGTTCAAGTGAAGGAGACATGGATGTAGAGCAGGAGCAAAGCAGAGCGAGAGAAGAGGAAGTTTAAACCGGTGTTTCCATCAATCATAATGCAGACTGAGATGAACAAGATGGATGAGCCTGACGTTCTGATGAGGACCGAGTCAGAATATCAGCATCATGTGTTTCACAGAGACGTGGCTGCAGGATCAAATCCCCAACTCTAAAGTCTCTCTACCCAGATTTCAGATATGAGCAGACAGATCTGAAGAGGAGCAGAAAAAGCAAAGTGTCTTCAGTCAGAGGCTTCTTCAGATCTACAGCAACACAGATGCTACAAACTTCCTGCTCACAGCTAAAACAGCCTATGATGACTAAAAAAGTTGTCTAATCTCCCTTTGGGAATACTAAAGTATTTCTTGATTTGATTTGAGTGTTTACTTGGTTAATTGATGTCAGTATTTTTCCCCTCTAGTTTTTCTTGTTTTATTTATGTTTGAAATGTAGTAGCAGCAACAACAACAACAACAGTAGTACAAAACCATCCCCCTGCCAGTGGGTGGTGCCTCCATCCTCTAGCCTATTGATGGTTCTCGGTGTCCGGGGCCGGGTGCTGAGGCATCTGCTGTAGGGATGTGGAGATTCACCGATCTGAACCGGTGGTCCGATCATGACGTGTAAAATCCGACTGCACCGGTAGTTTCAGCGAGCATCGGCTCAGCTGACTGCTAATTGCGCAACGTATCTCTCTCTCTCGTCTCCCATCGGTAAAAACGATGGTTGCATCGATTAGTTCAGGGTGTCCAGCCTTTTTCCTCTCATGAGCTACTTTTATGCTGAGCAGCTCCACGCGGGTTGTGGGGCGAGCTGCAGGTGCTGCAAACGCTGTGTGTGCGCGCGTGTGTGTTTGTGTGTCCACCACCGAGTCAGCGCACGTTCACGTGTATGGCGAGTGGATAGTGTCATGGATTACCATCCTAGGGAGAACAACGTCATACGTTAACGTTTACGGAGTAGCTTACGCATATGTACGCCGCCTCATCAACGTGTGGATATGTACGCCGCCTCATCAACGTGTGGATAAGTGCGCCGCCTCATCAACGTGTGGATATACTGAAATAAAAGTATTATCAAATACTCCTTGCAGTCAGTGTTACTTTATTTGAATCAAATTATAATGTATATATTAAACTGTATATGCTTTTGCAACATTATAATCAGTACAGAGTAATATTTTATATATTTAAAAAAATTTCTATAGCTATCTTTGTAATTATGTTGATATTAAGTTGAAAAAGAGTAACTGTTCTGCTGGGCAATTCTATTTTATTTTTGGTTACGCAGTGCCATCTAGTGGTGATTTGAATATCGAATTTTTTCTGTTGTGACGGAGAGTGTCCGGGTTTTGTGTTGTCAATAAAGTTTCCTACTAAAGATGAACGCTGGCTCTGTCATTTGCTGTTATGGATATATTAACAGTTAAGTCCAGTTCCCAAGTTATTACAATCTTTGTATATTACAGCTCCAAATTCTTTACAGTTTTGTCATATCTCATCCAAAACTAAGTTAGCCATGGGCATCCACATCACCACGTATAATAAATAGTTATAACCCACATTTCTCACTGAAATAACTAGAACCTGATAATGTGATTTGGGGGGAAAAAACCTAAAAATCATATAAATCAGACATTGCTTTAGGATCATGGTTAAAAAGAATAAAATGTGTTAATCATTGTAATGAAGTGATTTCCTTCACTTTAAGCTCTTCGTCTTTATTTCATATTGATTACAACTGTGTAGTATATCTTTTATTGACAAACCTTTTCATGTTACAGTGCACTTTCAGAGTGAGTACTGTGTAACTGTACACACGTTGTAATGCCTAAGAGAAAGTCAATTAGCACATTAACTTTTCACAAAGACGTGTACAAGGAATAGAAACACGTGTCCAAAATTACATGAAAGAGATCAAATACTTTCATATGTTTTTACTACATGCTTATAACATTTTATATGTAAAAGGTGAAAAGGTTTGTCAATAAAAGCTGTTTGGGTCTTCAGCAGATCCATCAACAATGGCTGCATAATCCTATTCCATAAGCTTCAGTGTCTGCATTGTCCCATGGTGCTTCTGCATTAAGCCATCAATTGCTTTAATTGGTCTTGTCAAGTGTGAATGATACAACACAAACATCATCTGCCTGTCCATAAGCCTCTATTCATCTTTTACTTGGTGTGGATCTCTGATGCAGAGCTTGTGCACGTGGAACATTGTCTCAATAGGTGTTACGAATCTGTGTAATGGTATTTGGTAATAATTTTACCCACATAATAAGGAAGATCCATTTGTTGTAAAAATGTTTTTATTAAATGTGACTAATGCAGTAAGAAAAGGTTTATCAGGAGGTCTGAGTCAAGTAAGAAAATGGGTAAAATTGTGGTTTCTCTGGAGCCAAGAATCACAATTATGAAGCTATATGAAAACTGTGATGACAAGAAATATTGTAGATTTATAACAGTGTACAAATAAATCTTCTCTACCTTCAACACATCATGAGTTCTTGTGATCCAGCATTTTACTAAAACTGATGAAAGAATCTGAAGGTCTAACAGACACCGGAATAGATACAATTCAAACAGCTGGGGAAAAGACATTTACTTGTAAGAAGTTTTGTGACAACAATCATTAACTCAAACAATGTGTTTGTAGTAAGTTTGTCTGAGATCAATCAGATTTTTTGTAAGTCACTGATAAAAGTACACAGGTGGGTAGTGATTAATGGAATGTATTTTTTTAATACTGTATTGGATTTTAAAATAAGCATTAAACCTATTAAATTACTATTTAATATCTCAAAAACCAAAGCAGCACAAATTAAGCACTAACCACTCCAACTATTTGCATAGTTTTTTAAAGTGGGTGGGGGTGGGGTTAGCTTCAATGAGGTGTCAGGGCGGCGTACGTGCAAACGTTGGTGTGACGGCGGCGTACGTGCAGACGTTGGTGTGAAGGCGGCGTACGTGCAGACGTTGGTGTGAAGGCGGCGTACGTGCAGACGCTATGGAGGCGACGTACTTAGTTCAGACGTACTAATCCAGACGAAAATTTTTATGAATCCTAAGGTACGTCGCCGCTACGTCGCCGCTAGTTGGCTCTAATTCTCTGACACCGCCGCCACGTCGCCGCTGGGTTTTGGTCGCTAGTGTGTTAAAATCCCATTGAAAATGTCAGACGTTCAGACGGCGACGTGAGGTTCGGCTGCGCCTTCTCCTGAGTCTGGTTAGCTTATCCATGACACTTTCCACTCGCCATACACGTGACGTTTAACGGAGGTTTCGTGGCTCTGCTGCTGTCCTTGTAACTCGTTCCCCAGAGGAGCGCGGGGGAGAACTGTCCCGCTATTTAACAGCAATGATTCCACGTTCAACCGGTTGATCAGTTTATAGTTTATCTGTTTTGTCCTCGTTTTGTTGAACGCACCATCAGTAAAACTACGGAAGCCAGGTGGCGCGCAGCCGCAGTTAGAAAACCTGGTAGAACAGGTGAGGAGGAGACGAGCAACATCAGTGAATCTGAATGGTTTCTGCTGTTAGCCACTAGAATCTGTTAGTTAGTATTAGAGACACTGTGTTGGAGTTATTTACACAATGCACAGAGTTAATGCTGGAAATGTTGATTAGAGGAGGTTTAACAAGTGGTTCAGTCAAATTACAGTCAGAAAACACTATTAATTAAAGGAGGATCTGAGAAAAGGGCTTTGTTAATGGTTCACATTTTTTATTATTTATTTTTAAGAGACCTAATCTTTTAAATTGGCTATATCAATTAATTGTTAAAAAAGTACAAAGATTTACTTTATTGATCCCTTGGGGAAAATCCTCTGGGAAATTTAGCAACAGTTGAGACTAACAACAAATGTAACATTTTTGGTGATGATTTAATATTTATTAGGAATAAGTTTTTTTACATTTCTTATATATATTTTGGTCATTTTATATTTGTTCTATTTTGTAAGCTAAACTTAGTCTTATTTTATCTTCTTTTTTTAAAATGTTACCACACCTTTTTATTTCTTACTTGCTTCTTATAAACTTGTTATTTTTTTATTTTTTTGGTTCAACGGCAGTCGTACAAGCATTTCACTGCATATCGTACTGTGTATGAGTGTGTATGTGACAAATAACATTTGAATAAAACATTCCTCTTGTCTGAACCATAATGAAGTGCATTTTTTTAAGTAGAATTTATTGATTTATCAAAAACAATAAAGTATCAAATAAATCTTTCACAGAGAAAGATAAGTAATTATGATTATTTAAAAAAAAACAGACGTGGACTTGAAAATTCTCTGTGATTTGTTGAATCGGTTCAACTCGCATCGTGAATCGTATCGAATCGCCAGCAGGGATGAATCGTATTAAATCGTATCGGCAGAGGCCCCACCGTATCGTCAATGTATCGAATCGCTGGGAGCGTATCGAGATACGAATCGAATCGGCCTCAGTGGTGGGGATTCACATCCCTAATCTGCTGGCTTGTTCAAGGTGGCTGCTGTTTGCCAAAATTTTAAGAAAAAATGTGTAGTAGCTGATTTAAGCTCATCTTGGATAAATAGCATTTAGAATAATTTGCTAGTTGTAAAAATTCTAGCCAAGCAACTTCAGATGTTTGCTCAAATCTAGAAAATTTTACCATATTTAAGAAGATTTGGCTTATTTCAAGTAGAGCTGTAAGAACATATATTTTATTTTCAGACAAAAAGAAAAGGTCTAAAAACAAGGCTTTTAAACTTTCTCAGAAATCAGTTGTTGCAGTGTGGAGGTTAAAAAGGATTTAAAACTTTTTAGACTTCAATCTGCTGTTTCTGACCTAAACGTTTTAATTTGTCATTGTGACACAGCTGCTTGAATAAACACGTTTACTGATCCATGTTGCACAACCTTGATTTGTCTAACTTATTTGATTACCAAAGTAAACCAAAAAAAGAACCATTTTGCATCAACTTGGACATCCTGTTGATTCAAAATGACCGACACATTTTACATGTGAAAAATGAAGTGATGCAGAGTTATATTTTAAATTTGTGTCTTATAGAAACCCTGAGGAAAGAGACCCGTATCAGGAAGTTACTGTTGGCGTTGATGAAACTCTTCAGTAAGACTTTATGTTGGGCCTTTCAAGATAAAAATCAAAGTGCTTTACAGGAAACCATAAAAGCAAAAATACACATCTGACAATGGAGCCAAGTTTGGCAATATTTCTCAAGTGGTATAAACCAGATCAAACCAGACATGATTATCAACAGTAAAACCAGAAGGTCATCCCAAGGTTTCTCACATGGTCACTATTTTGTGTTGCTGACGATTGAACAACAGGTTTAGAATTGTAGCTTAAACATTTTTTCCATGCTTCTCAACAACGTTCCAACATAGTATAGCTAGGGTTAGCACACATGCTAACGTAGAGCATTCAAATGTACTGCTGTTAATACAACACTCATGTGTGATTTCACACCTTCTGTTCATGCAGGTCACTTCAGCACCGTAGACCAGTGGCAGGTGGTGAAAACAGGCACGATACTGCCCCTGTCTGCTCAGTTGGACAACTTAAGCGCCGTTTTTTCTGGTCATATTGTAAACCTGTACTGTGGTGTGTGCTTTGTTCAAATTAAAGCACCATGAATGCTCGAGGGTGTTAATTTCCATCAGACAAAAAAAAATTGATCTCAGCAAACAATCTGAATTGAGCATAAGGACCTATGTGAACATACAGTAGCCTTAGAAAATGATCAAATTCATGGGGATCATTTATGAAATTGTCATTTTGTGCCGTTTTGTCTCAATTTCTTGTCTTACGCTTGTCGGACTGCCCACTCTCCAGCAACCACCACCAGCTTCATTCCCAGGTGTTCCCTCCAGAGTGCTGACTCAGCCCCAGGTCTTCTCCTGAAGGGACCAGTCCAGAAGGTGTTCCGACCAGATGCCTAAGCCACCTCAGCTGATTCCTCTAGACAGGTTGAAATTTATCTGACCTCAGGTTGAGTTCATGAATCTGTTTGCATGTTAAATCATTTTGTTGGCTTTTCATTGACCTTGTTATTTTGAACAGGCATTATTCTCAACATCTCATTGGCAATATATAAAACACTGCTGCTGTAATTATGAAAATGTTTGGCTAGGCACATAAATTCTGCTTAGAGAAAGAAAGGAAATTATGTGGGTGCATGTGTCTATGTTGATCTTCACTGGCATCATGTGCTCTGTGATTGTTGTGTCAGCACATGGCAGAAGACACAATCGCCAGACTGAACATTCTGACCCCTGATGAGGCCACCCAAAATTCCACAGTCAGTCTCAGAGGAACATGGTTCTTCTCAGGATCAAAATTAGGAGTTCTTGCTGTTACAAAGTCCTCTAGACCAGTCATTCTTAAACTGTGGTACGAGTATCACTGGTGGTACGCCAGCACCCCCTGGTGGTACACTGATAACCCAATCTTTTTTTATAAATGAAATATTGGTGACTTAGAATAGTGAGTTTTTTAATTAGGCATTTGTAAAGTTGGCCTAATTTGGGGCATTTTTTGACCATTATTAAGTGTTTTTATCAAAATGTATTTGTTTATAATGTTCACGTCACGTCACACGTCTGTTGTCTGAACGCCGGATGGGCTAACAGTTTGTGCACCACAGATTAGCAAGCGGAATAAACATTAGAAATATAACAAAGTTATTGGACTCATGGCTTAAAAAGTAGCTTTACAAAGAGATCTGATGTGGCCAAAATGATTAACAGAGCAGAAAACCAACATAATGATCGTGAATCCCTCTCAAACGAAAGTCGCAACAATGAGGAACACAATGTGGCGACGAGGAGCTAGAAAACACGGAAAGCGATAAGAAAATGTGACCCCCAACCTACATAAAGGTTTGGATTCTACTTATAATCAGCTCTTTGTTTTTAAATAAATGTGTAAGCATTCAGACAAAATGTAATCCAGTTTTTTTTTACCTTTACACAAAAATTCCTGTAGTAAAACAGTCACATTTTTCACAATTTTACTATCCAATATCACAGTGATACTTGAAGATCCATAGGTTTTAGGTGGTACTCAGGGAAAAAAAAAAAGTTTGAGAACAAAAACTGACCTTTGTCTAGAATCTGGCTTGATTCCAGACAAAGGTTTCCAGTTAGCATGTCAGCGGAGACTGAAGAAAAATCCAGAAATGCCATTTAAAATATGACCAACCAATAATCAGCCAGAAAGGATGCGGAGGTGTTACCAACAATTTTTACCCCCTTTATGAGAATATATTCACTTAAAATCATGGTTTAAGCTCATTAAAGTTCATTATTAATAAACTGATATTAATATGAAGCATGACTGGATTAATTAAATCAATTAGATTCATTTGATGTATTTAAGATTTTAAAAAGAATGCATTTCAAATCATTTAAGATTTAAATCAACATAAAAAGTGATTAATATTCCACTGAGTGTAAAATGTTTAAAATCAAATAACTTCTGATGAATAAGAGACAAGTAATGCATTTCAACAATAATCAATTATTTTGATTCTGAAATTCTGATTAAATACCTTCGGTAAAACAATTGTTGATCAAATCATTTGTAATTCAACCTGTAAAAGGAGAATAATTTTTTTTATTAAGCATATGTCAGTGGAGAGAACTCATTGTAAAGATCTCTTGGTTGTAATTTGATGATCTCACATCTGGAGAAAGGAGCTGTAAAAAACCAAGTAAATAAGCATTTATTTTGGCTTCATAAGAACCTCATTTTTGGAGCAAAGCATGTATGTCTGCACACGTCTGGTTAGTAGAATGACCAGGGATGTCCTTTGACATTTTGACCCCTACAAAGTTTATTTACAGAATCCTTCTATTGGGTTCTAGCTGTGGGCAGGAAGGACTTTCTGAAGCAGTATGTGTTACAGCCTTCTTTACCAGCTCTGGCTGTTCTTTACTGTGTATTGAGTCCAGTTGAACACCCAGGTATTTTTATTCCTCCATCACCTCCACTTTTTTCTCATGATGAAAAAAGTGCTAGACATTTTCCTGCTTCTCCTCAAATCCAAAATCATCTTTGTTTTCTTCACATTTAAGATGAGATGACATCATTCCACACAGTGGTCTGCCAGGTCTCTGGACTCAAGTCTCTTGTCCATCATTATGTAGACATGCCTCCATCTACTGGCCTAAACATGTAAATAGATGCATTCATATTTGATGTCTAATACATTTTTTTTTTACTGTTTTACAGCTTAATGGAAAACATTAAACCAGATACAGATAAGTTTCAATTCATGTCAATCTTGTTTCCATGGTTACACATTGTTACAAATGCATCAAAAGTAAAAAAGTTTGCAGAAAATTAACAGCAAATGTTACCATCACTGCTCCAATCATGTTATTTTGCTGCCGATCACCAAGCGTGCTGATCACTGATACGCCGTATATAGACAGGTTTCCACATCAGGTCCAGTCAGCTGAATTTAGCACAGGTGGATCCAATGAGGCTGGAGAATCACGATTAGAGACTGGATGCAGCTGAGCTCTATTTTGAGCTTCATAGTAAAGATGTGAATACTGACGTACATGTGATTTCTAAAAATGTTATATTTGCAAAAATCTCATAACTTTGTACATTGTAATGATGGGGTGTTGTTTTTAAAATTGTGATGAAAAATGTATTTAATCCATTTTGAAATAAGGCTGTAACCTAACAAAATGTGGGAAAATACTGATAATTTAATACTTTCTGGATCCTCTCCAAGTTCAGTGACAGCAAAATCAGGATGCTTTAATCTGCTCCTCACAACACAAAGTACTAAGTACTGTAGTAAAACACAGTAGCACTCAGTCAATATTAACATTTATGCCAATTTAAAACCAGTTCTCCCGTTATGTCTAATACGTCTAGGCTGTGGTCTGATGGACCGACCTCTGCAAAAGGAGACACACAAAAAGGAGTGACTGTAAACACAATGCTTGAGGTCTCATTTATTCTATTTTTTAAATTTTATTTGGTTATTATTAAATAAAAAACACACATATACATATATGAAAAGCTTTGAGGGACGAGAGATTTTGCCGTATGTTCTTGATCCCGAGAATGATGGCGACATTTAGAGGAAGCGCTTCCTCAGCATTTGTCAATGACCGTTTCAGAATGGTAAAACCTACATGTGAACTTGCATTTTCTCCTAAGAGAGCAGAACGTTTGTGTTCGTCATCATCAACTTAAACCGAGCAATGTGACACGAAGCTGCTGTGACACCTGAACCGGGGCGTAAGCAGAGCGTAGGGGTTGTTATTTTAACATCAGCATGTGTGGTTAAGCACACAAAAACCTCAATAACTGCTAATATCGCAGCAAAAATATGTTACGAACTTACCCAACCTTATCCTTTACTGATCTATAGGAAAATTAAATATGGACGCATGCCCGGCCTGGGACTCAACGCGGGTTTCCCACATGAGAGGCAGTGGCTTAAAGAGCATATATTAAGTTCTTTTTTTTTTAATTATTCTGATAAAACTCTGTCCAAAAATACTATTTGAAATGTTTATTGAGGGTATTTTGTTTTACAATACATTTTTTAAAACCATTTTTCTAGTCCAAAGTGCCCCTTTTTGCAAAGCTTCTAAAAACGCTTTTTTTTTCATATGTGGACCTGTGACGTCAGCTAAGGGAGCTCCTAGCTAGGTGGCGCTGCTTACAGTGTTGTCAGATGTAGATAAATAAAGTATTTGTAGGATAATTTAACACTCTGTACGATCAATAATCCCATAAATATGATCATTTGAGCCCTTTGTTGTGTGGAGTTTGTGTAACAGATGCTTGTTTTAATCATTGTGTTAAATTTTTTAAAGCTAAACTACTTTAACATCTCAGACTGGCACCGCTCTAGTCTGCCAGCTGCCTGCTCGCTGTCGGCGATGAGTTGTTAGTTTTAGGTTAGAGCGCTCTTTAATCGAGTCGGTGTGTATTCATTTTAATAAAAAATGCTAAATTATTATGTTTATGAATGCCAATCGCCAGTCTGTCAGGACACTGAGTCAACAACGGGACGGCTTCCTTACCGGTACGGTGACTTCTGTTTGGAGACGAAAAACCCCGGTGGTCCTGGTCTAGTCCAGGACTGGATGTGATGGAGTCCCA
>SSNR01000035.1:1678030-1695536 GCA_006937965.1 Callopanchax toddi
GACGCTGAACCGGTCTGTTGTGGTAAAGAGAGAGCTGAGCCAGAAAGCAAGGCTCTCGATTTACCGGTCGGTCTACGTCCCAATCCTCACCTATGGTCATGAGCTTTGGGTAGTGACCGAAAGAACGAGATCGCGGATACAAGCGGCTGAAATGAGTTTTCTCCGCAGGGTGGCCGGGCTCAGCCTTAGGGATAGGGTAAGAAGCTCGGACATCCGGGAGAGACTCGGAGTAGAGTCGCTGCTCCTCCATATCGAAAGGAGCCAGTTGAGGTGGTTCGGTCATCTGGTAAGGATGCCTCCTGGACGCCTCCCTCGGGAGGTGTTCTGGGCATGTCCTGCCGGCAGGAGGCCCCCAGGTCGACCCAGGACAAGCTGGAGGAAATACATCTTCAGTTTGGCCTGGGAACACCTGGGCGTCCCAGCTGAGGAGCTGGTGGACTTGGCCGGGGAGAATGTGGCCTGGGCTGCCCGACTTGGAATGCTGCCCCCGCGACCCGGACCCGGATAAGCGGAAGAAGGCGAGGCGAGGCGAGACTAATAGTTCCAATACAATACAATACAATGATAAAATATAAACATTTTAAAAAATGCTAATTCAGGGGCTGTTAGACCACAGGCAACATTCATAAAAGTAGGTTTAATGCTACAGTCAGACAACATGGACTCTAGAGTTAAGCATGCAACAGGAGGAGTACATATGCCTCCTCCTGTCGTAGAGTAAATCCACCCTGACACCGTAGGCATTCACATCTATCATTCTATCTGCCCAGATTGTCAGAACAGGACACGTAAAAAAAAAACTGGATGGTTTAAAAAGCCCACTGTTCAATCTGTCAGTAATAATAGTTACACTAGTAAAGAAAACTTACTAGATTCAGTCACACAACCCTTACAGTCAGATATATGTAGACGCTGTCTGTTGTGAGGATGTAGGAGCATCCTGTCAGTGGATCTCTTGACTTTGTGGCTCTGGTTGAAGATTCCTTTTCCTTGATAACTGTAAACTTTTGTTAAAAAAATGAAGGTTAAAAATGGGTAAAAGTATGAAGACCCCACTGGCACATGCAGGCTGTTGAGGTGATGTCATCAACCACTCAATGCTTTCTCAAGTTTACTGAAGTTCGTAGGTCAGCGTGGTTGCCATTTCTGACTGCACCTGAAAAGTCAAATCTTAAGTTAGTGTGTCGCTTTAAAGTCATGCGTTACAAATTAGAGGTACATTTTGATAGTTTTATCATGTAAATTATAGAGTTGCACCGATACCAGTATCAGGTATCATTCAGATACTAAGGTCATAAAGTACTCCGATACTATGGAACCAATACTATTTAACGTAGCGTGATGCTCAGCTCTCAGTTGAGCTGCAGCGAGAGACAAAAGCAACTAACTGGAGCTAATGGGGCAGATGGAGTTAACTGGTGTTGTAGTAATATTAGTAGAGTAGTAGTTGTTGTTTTTATGTAGCAGTAGTATACACATGCTGTCCAAATCCTCACAATACCGACATTTGGTTTAATAAAGTTCCAGTAATCCATTTGTAATGCCCAATCACTTCCTAAAGTGTTAGCATGTTTAATGTAGTCGCTAACGTTTTGCTAACAGCTACACAGAAGAAAAGAGCTGATTAAAGCTTCTAAAATCAACCTTTAATCAGATTAATGAGACTTTTTATTTTATAGTGAATCAACCAGCTGACAGATCCTGTCTTGTTGTCACATGACCTGCTGCTGATCATCAAAGTTATTGTGATAAAAAACTACATTTAAAAAGACAGAACGAGGATTTGACTTGTGTTTTCTGTTGGAACAAACCATGATTTAGATCAATGGCATTTATTCGTACTTGTATCTGTATTTGATATCAGCAAGTACTTATATAAGTACTCTTACTTGCATTTAGTTTGAAAAAAATCTTGTATCTGTGCATCACTAGTAAATTATGTAATAGGTAGGCTGCTAGTTCACTTATAAATACATTAACTACAAGCACATCAATCCATGTATGCTCCAATACTCATTACTTTGAGATCATTAATAAAAACTATGAGAAAATATAAAAGAGAAATACAAACCTTTTTGTCAATCAGTGTTCCCAACACCCAGATGAAGAAACCCTTCAGAAACACACAGGGATACAGGACGAATGGACACGTTTATTATTTGAATCTGATTTTTCATTATACTGGAATGTACAGTATACAATCAGAATTTACAAACAAATATTCTTACCTGCACTGAATTGGAGCATGCAAATGCAATTTGCATGTTCCTGCTTTGGGGGTAAATCATGGTCCCAACTCCCAAACTCCAAGTTAATCCAAAGAATGGGGTGAGCACAGCCAAACTCCGGGCGATGACCATCAGGACATGTCTCTCATCTGCATCCACATTCACTTCAATCTTTCTTCTCAGCATTTTGTATAAAACCCAAACCACAATGATGAGGTTTATCAGCACTATCAGAAGAGCGGGGACCACAAATGCCAGCAGAGCTTTAGATTCATTCCAGTTGAGCCAACAGACATTATTTCCTCTCATGTATTCATTTGAGGGTGCAGTCACAGCTATGGTTATTGTTGCAATGAGGAGTGGTGCTCCATATCCCAAAGAGAACCCAATAACCAACATAGACCTGTTGGACAACCCCCCATGAAAGACTTTGACGGTGCGGTAGAACAACAGCAGGGCTGAGGCTAACATCCAGAAGAACATGGCGAGGTAGAAAAAATGGATTAAAAAAGTAGCTAACGTGCACGCTGGTGGGAATGACTTCTCCACATTTGAAATCGCCCCCCCAATGAAAAACCAAATGTTGGCGATCAGGACAGACACAGCGATGTTAACAATGGTAACATGACGCAGGTAAGATGTGCTGGTTTGTTCTAATGTTTTCCATAACAGAGCTTCAGTGATGAGACAAATGACCAAGGAACCCATGGATATGCCAACTCCAATTAGGGTTATAGAGTCCAATAAATCATCAACAGGACTCTCAGGTGACATCAGTATAGAGAAAGAGGTGGTATGGTTGCAGTTGCAGCTGATATTTTCATTTCCATGTAAAACCAAAGTGCAGCCATGGTTGCTCCATCCTCCACGACCATTGAAAAGATTAAAGTCCCAGAAAACACATTTAGGCTTTACCAGATTATCATTCATAAGGTTAAATGTCAATGTTATATTTGTGATGGTGGCTTCTGACTGAATAAGTGTAACTTTTCCATTGATAACTTCAGATGATGAAGTGGACTCATCCCTTGCAGGGAGCACGTTATCCATGGAAGCAAACAATATTATGGTGATATATTTGTTTTCTCCATCAGCCTGTGATATGTCGATTTTCACTGAGGAATTAAAGTCACCATTGAATGTGTTTGTGAAGGTGGTTTTATTCAGCTGAATATAAGGTGTCTGAATGATGAGATTTGCGCTGTCAAGGTTCTTTGTTATTGTCTCAAAGGAGTTCAGCAATGAAGAGCTGGGACTTATCGTACCCTCTTCATTTGAGTCGTTTTTATTGAGAGAATTCCATGAACTTTTGTTAGTGGTGAGAATGCCTACAATTTCCAGGATGTTCTGTATAAAAACATATGCATTAGACTTAAAACATGCATTTTAGTTCCTGAAAAATTGAAACATCAACACAGAAATGTACCTACCTTCATGGATTGTTCATGTATTGTGACAGATGACGTTGAAGATGTATGTGCTACATTGCTGAGGATCTGAACAATGGCACCAATGTTGGCTGGAGATGCACTGATGCTGTGAGAGTTGTTGGCAGTCACAACATTGAGGTTGCCTAGAAACCCTGGCAATGCTGTGCTACTTATTCCCTGTTACATTTCAAGAGAGAAAAACAGGTTTTTTTTCATTCAGGGTTTATATCCAAGTTACTATAAAAGGTTGTGATGAATTATCGCCTGCTGTCCTCGCACCAGGGAGGTGCCTCTGCTACTCTGACACCTCAACCCATCCTGGACTACATGCCACTAGAGTCCCTGGTAGTGGGGCTTTATTTTGCATTTAAATTGGTTGTGTTAGTAGCTCAGTGTCATCTCCATTACCTACTCCAGAGCTACACATTGTGCAATGCCTTTACTTAAAGGGATACTCCACCCAAATGTGAAATTTTGCCACTTGCCATATTCCTCATAGATAAGTGGGCAAAAACAATTTATAACCAGACCAGCTGTTATCCTGATCTGGCAGTACTCCTTTAGCTTAGCAGAAAACAATGTGAGTGAATGGTAACAACTAGCATTGTGAGAAAAAAGTCCTTAAAAATCACTCAGTAGTGATATTAATTCTGCCTAGTGACCTCAATAAACATATCAACTGTAAAGAAAAAAAAAAAAGGAACATGAAGTAATTACAGGACTATTTTAGACTTGGGACTACTTTATGACAAAGAACAGCTGTCAGCCTCCGCTGAACAGTGCAAGGACATGACGCAGCGACCCTAAAGACACCTACGTCTGTAAAAACAAATACTGGCTGCTAAGGGTGTAGGAATATATCAATACTGCAATATATCGCGATATTTTCTGTCGTGATATTATATTGATATCGTGTTGTCCGTATCACAATATTTTGCTGTATTGAAAATTAAAGCAAATTATACATTTTTATTTAAAAAAAAATTTATGGAACCATTAATGATGACAGTAATTTTTGTAGTAAAATTAAAAGTATGGCCGCTAGTTGGTGGCTGTTTTCACCTTCTTCGCTCCAGTGGATCAACTAGATCTAGTAATAAAACTGGATGTGTTATGTATGAAAAAGATTGAAGTTTTTAGAATGCTGTGACAGTTTTTCTACTCTTAAATTATCTTTTAAAAATCATAATATATGGTCTTACTCATAGTATTGCGTTATATTGCAATACATCGTATCGTCTGCCCTGTATCGCGATACATATTGTATCACAATATTCTTGCAAATACACACCCCTACTGACTGCTAGGCTAAACCCGGTAACATTTTTTTAAAAAGATAATCTCTGTGCAGCTCGCACCTTTGGGTCTTTTTTTTTGTTTTTGAGGTTTGTAAACAATGTGTGGATACATGTTTACGGAAGTAGGTGTCTTTGGGGCAGCTGTGTCATGTTTTTGTGCCTTTCAGCGGAGGCTGACAGCTGTTCTTTGCAGAATTAGTATCATTACTGAGTGATTTTAATGACTTTTTTCTCACAATGCTAGCTGTTACCATCCATGCCAGCTTGAACGTGATTTAAGCTGGCATTCTGCGTTCTGTTCACTGACTATATGTCACTTAGAAGAGCAAGTATTATTAGACTCTGATAATTAGATTCTAAATCTAAAGCCTCCCTTAACTTGTGTTGAACTAGAATGTTATAGTTTAAACCTGATTAGTAACAACATCCTGCTTCAAGTGTCTTTCTTTCAAAAGTTTTAATTGAATAAAAACAAGCATAATAATAATCAGAAATAGGACATAACAGGAGCCATTACTTTAAAATAATTGAGTGTCAGAAATGACAGAAAAGCTTAGTCACCGTAGATTGCTGAAGCAGATTAGAAACATCAGCCTGAATGCATTTGTCTTGAATATTTCCATACGTCCCGTTCGTCATACAAACTGCTGTTATTTTTCCTACACTGCCAGCATTGCAGGATACTGAAACCGTCTGTCCTTCCTGTGCATCACCATATATTGGGTCACTACAATGTGGTCCAGTTTCTAGAAAGGAAGATGTTTTTAGTCATTTTAGAGAACAAAAAACAAACAAACAAAACCTTAGAAAGAGTTGTAGAGACTATATCATAATTAATCATTCTGAAGGTTTGATTCAAGTACATTCATCCACCTTATTTCACTTATCCAAAGTTGAGCTGCAGTGGTACCAGGACCTGGAGGAAAGCCCAGACATCCCTCTCAGGAGTTACCTAGGCCTTCCCAGGCTAATTCCTCCAGTGAATACTGGGTCATCCTCTCCTCCCAGTGGGAAATGCCAAGAAAACCTCCAGAGGGTGGTGACCAGGAGGCCTCCTAATCAGCTGCCTAAACCTCAGCTGACTTTTAATGCTGAGGAGAAGCGACTCTACTCCAAACTTCTCTTAAGTCAGAGCTCCTCACCTTATCGTTAAAGCTGAGCCACCCTACGGAGGAAGACCCTTTCAGCTGCTTGTATTCAGAACTTTGTTCATTCTGTCATGATCCACATCTCATAGATTCAGCTCCAACCAAACCAAAGCAACGCCCTCATTACTGAAGCACTGATCCATCAGTCCACCTCCCACTCCAGTCTATGATCACTACACAACAAGACACCAGAACTCCTCCACCTGAAACAGAATCTCGTTCTCAACCCAGAGGAACAGTTGTACCTTTTTCTGGTCTAGAGCCATAGCCTCAGACTCACAGGAGCTATTCAAGTACAATCACTCAAAAATCACCACAAGCTAGTTTACTAAAGAATGCATTCCAATAATGTATAAAAACACCAATGAAAAATAAAGGATTTACTAACCTTGACAAAAAGAGCCACATGGTTGTGAGTCAAAGTATGAGACGTTGCATCCACCTGCTATTGGAGTGGAACTGTCAATAAGAATGGGGAAAATAATCAAACAGCTTTGTGAAAATAGTCTGCTCTCTCTGAATTAACAGGGATCTTAGTGGTGATTTTTGCAAGTCATTAGGAACGAAGTTCATTTGAGAAACTGACGTCAGTCATGTCAGTCGGTGCATAAGAACTTCCTGTCTCTCTCTCTCTCTGGGGGATTTTTTTATGCTTATGATTTATGCAAAACATTTTGCAAATACATTTTCCAATGAAGATGAATGCGATATGATAATGAAACATTTCTTGTGGAAAATAAGCAAATGTTGAAGTTTATTTATGGAATACAATACCTCTGACCACTGGCATTCAGGGACATCGTCGTCTGAATGGCATTTGTTGTATTTGGGGAAAAGAAAGAAAGAAATTTGTTCAGGAAATATGAAATAATCCATAGAGTACCATTTCTTTTGAGAAGCCATTGTACTGTACCATGCTAGTAGCATTCCAGGAGGTTACAGTAACTGATTTATTCACAGAACTGGTACCATTTCCATTGGGAAAGCAGATTATTTTGCTGAAAGATGCATTGCTTGTGCACATTCTGTCAAAGGAGCAGCAGCTGTGGCAGTTAGAATTGTTCCCCGACAAATAGCATATCCATTTGTAGTTTTCACCAACAGCTAGGTGTCATAAAGAGAACAGCACAGACACAATTTAAAAAACAATAAAACACAACTGTTTTACTTACATTTATCCATCGTTGGAAATGGTTTATTCTTGGTAATAAATCTTGGAAAGCCTGAACAGTTACTAATTAATACAAGGTAATGTACATTAGTTGACCTTCACCAACTGGTGATCAGCATGAGGAGGAGGAGCCTAGATGTTTTGTTAAAGTTTAAAAGGTCAGGTTGTGTTGTTTTTTCCCTGATTATTCTCTGACAGTACAATCATTAGAGGTGTGATGGTGGTGAAGAAATTAAACCTTTAAAAGGCCCTTATGCTTACTATGAGTGTAAATACTAGTTATATTTATTTAATATATCAGCTCCTCTACCCACATACTCCATATGCATGCTTCACATTGGCATGATTGTTAGACAATTCATCCACTAGAGGGCAGTACAGAGAAATGTATATTCATTCAGGAAAAGTAGAGTTGAAAAAAAAAATCTGAAGTGGATTTAGTGGGCTATTTATAATTAATATAGAAGTTTTGACAATCTGGACTGGACTGAAGTGCCTCACCTTCTGAAATGATCTGCAAGAACAAAAACAAGTACATGTCAAAATTTGTCTTGATGTCAAACGTTTTGTACAGTTTAGTCTCATTTAGAAATCAGTCATTGTTTTCCTTTTAAATATTTGCAAGCAAATAAGGTCAGTTATGCAAAATAAAGTGTGATTTGCAGTGTTTTACAATTTATTGTCTTTTTGTTATATCTCTAAAAGTACAACAAACAGGAAGAAATAATATCTACCTGAAACGTGCACACAACTCCAATCAGAAATACTGAAGTCCTGGTCCACATTGTTACTCTGGTGAAAAACACAAACAAAGAGTATCACAAATTAGACAAGTATGACGGCATGTTAGGACCACTGAGAAGAAAATCAGAAAGGTGTTGAGGTTAAGGTTGAAATGTTGAGAAGACAGTCAAAAGTAATCTGTCAAGAAAAGGTAGAGGGAGAGAACTTGCTCCTGAACCCAACTACCGTAATGTTCCTAATACAAAACAACCTTGATTATAAGACAATACCCCCACCCCCAGACAACTAAATCTAATCTTTTACAAGAAAATTTTTTAATGAATTACCTATTGCATTTTTATTTAAAAAGTATAGTAAAATTTACATCACATTTAAAATGAAGGACTTGACCCGTGTTCTATCTGGTTGGTGTTCCATGTGTTTCCCTGTTCATTTCTCCATGTTTGTGTGTGATTTGTTATTTTATTGTCATGATTTGTGTTTTGTCTCAGTGTCTCCTTTGTTGATCCTCCACAGGTGTACCTTGTGTCTTTGATTTAACCATGTGTGACTTATTTCTCCTGATCACCTTCCATCATGTATATAAGCTCTCTTGTAAGTAAGTAAAGTCTATTTATATAGCACCTTTCACAGATATACGGTACATCACAAAGCTCTTTACAACATAAACAAAAAAACAAACAGAGAAAACATTGAAAATACAAAACTAAAACAGATTTGGGGGTACCAGCAGGGGATCTACATTGTAAATGATGAGTTAAAGTGGGACATTGACTTGGGCAAGAAACTAAAATCTTGGGCAGACAGAAATATTGGGGCAAACTTCAATACAAAATTTGGGCAAAATAATAAAGATGGAAGCAGAAGAAAATGTAAACAAAAGGGAGGGAGGGAGTAGCATATTACACAGTCACAACCGAAAAACACATCAAGGAGGGTGGGTGGGTCAGAATCTCCACCAGCAGCAAAGACACGGCACAGCTGACCAACCTTCACTCCCAGCAGAGGGGGAGGAGAAGTTATGGTGAGCGAGCGTAGAAAGGGGTGGGGGCTGAGCAGCTGCTTCATTCACTCTGCTGATTGGGAGTTTATCTTCAGGGTCACCATATTTGATAACAAAATGTGTTTGGAGCAGGCAGTCCTGTTTGTTTCAGCCACCTTAAATGTCTGTTTAAGACTTCATCACTTACAAATTCCAAATCCTGGCCAGTTCCATCCGATCTGTAGAGTTCGACACATCGATCGTAATTCACTCCGCGCCAGAGTTTGTCCTGCGAGACAACTCAGTCCTTTCGAGAGTTTCAGTGTTCAAAGCATGCATCAGTCCCCTTTGAAGCACAGGAATCCTGTCAAACGCACCTGTTGGCTCCGTTGTTTTCCGATAAACCAGGCCCAGGCAGATTCCAATGAACGTGCACCTGATCATCATTAATCCAAAGTTGTAGACCTCCAGAGACAGACTTGCGAGACCTGCAATTTGATCCATTACGAACCCCACAGCTCTTGTCTCAGTCAGCCGCGGAGTCCCCTCCTCCGTTTGAGTGTAAAAAATTGTATACATTTTGTTGAGAAGCCAGCAAACCAAAGCCATATCAAGAAAAAGAAAAATATTTAAACAGAAGGAATGAGGAAAATGCTCAGACGAAAACAGCTGCTGGAATAACACAAGGGAGAGAAGGAACAGTGTGACTGCTCAACAGAAGCGTCTCTAATTGTCAGATCCTCTGTTGACCTCACTGTTGTCCATGCTCCGTTTACCATGCCTTGTTTTTGAGTCCTAAGTTCAGTTAATTTAAGTCTGTTTTTTATCCTGGTTTATCTTTTTTAAGCAATATTTTGAAGTCACCAGTCTACTCTTGCTGCTGCCTTGCCTGCATCTTGGGTCCTATTCACCCCCCACCTTGACAAGTTTATGGTACCAAAAATAAAAACTGTTGCGTCTGACATTACTATCTATATTGATGAGCTTTTTTGCAACTGCTAACATTTCGGAGGCTTGTCCTGCAGTATAGCAATCACAATTGATGTCTGAATGACAAAAACAAGCCTTACAGGTGGGGCATTACAGCTGCTGCTATAATGCTCCACTTGATATATACTCTGACAAAATCTTTATTGTTGTTTGGTTTCATTTGAATCCCAAAGTATACAGAGAAGGAAATGAAGAGGAAAGATACAGTAGTAGAGGGGATGGGGACAAAGAGTACTAAGGATCCGTCCCCTAACTAGTGTTGTATGGTTGTGTGACATTGATGCGCGGGTTGTCTTTTATCCCGCGGGTCACCCATGGGTCGGGTTGGGTCAATAAATTTTTACTTCAGTGCGGGGCGGTTTGGGGCGGCTTCAAATCAGGGGTCACGTTAACGGAAAATTTTCCGTCATTGTGTGTGTCTGTGTGTGCACACACACACCGTTAGACTACGCTGTTACGTAGTGAGAATGACAGCGAGCTGCTGCAGCTGCAATGACGGGCTCTGTCTCGCTCCGTGACCGCTGCAAATGGGTCTGAAAAGTCGGTCGCTTTCTCTGTAAACGTTTGAATTTATAAGAAAACGTGACGGAGAAATGTGGTAAACTTTGTGCAAACTTTGAATCTTGCATACGCACATATTGGAGACGGTCAGACTAAATAAAAGCTCATTCAGTCAATATTATACAGTGTTTTTAATGAGGCAGGGCGGGTTGTAAAAACAGACGCAGTGATGCGGGGTGGTTTGGTGTGGGTCAGAAGTTTTCAAATGTGCAGGACCCGCGGGTCGATAAAAACCCTACGCTGCGCATCACTACTGCAGGGTCCATAGGCGTGAACCTATGGAACCTGCTCAGGGTCTGGATGTGGACCGGGTTGGACTGGCCATCGGCCATCTTCCCGGTGATGGTAACTTTGGGCCAATCCGGACCGGGATCAGCGTTACGGGACTGTTCGCTTTAATCTGCACATTTTGCTTTGGCACATGTTCAAGGCCCCTCTATTCAGCCATGAGGCATGTGGGTCCTGTAGCAACGAGCCAATTCTACTATACTCAGATTAAGCCCATCACGGCCACAAAGCCAGTGCTGACTGATCCAGTCTGTTATCCTGGATGAGCCTCCAGATGCCAGGTGACAGGGTCACCAGGTGTAAAGAGGTGGTGTACAGGTGGACCCAAATGCTGAGGTGACAAAACGAGCAGGCGAAGGTAAAAACTCAAAAAGTTTATCAACACCAAAAAATTTGCATATTGTGATAAAGTTCATTATTTTCTGTAATGTACTGATAAACATTAGACTTTCATATATTTTAGATTCATTACACACAACTGAAGTAGTTCAAGCCTTTTATTGTTTTAATATTGATGATTTTGGCATACAGCTCATGAAAACCCAAAATTCCTATCTAAAAAAATTAGCATATTTCATCTGACCAATAAAAGAAAGGTGTTTTTAATACAAAAAAAGTCAACCTTCAAATTATTATGTTCAGTTATGCGCTGAAACAGAAATGACTGCTTCAATGCGGCGTGGCATGGAGGCAATCAGCCTGTGGCACTGCTGAGGTGTTATGGAGGCCCAGGATGCTTCGATAGCGGCCTTAAAGCCATACTCAGTAGCCAGGTAAACAAACGAGGTCTCACTAGCTATTTTACAGAAACACGTCTTGGTGAACTCACCCCTCTCGTCGGGTAAAATCCATACGCCAGCCTCCCACGGATGGGACCACGGTTTGCAAAGGTGACAAAGCAGAGTATAACTCCAGCCGCAGAAATGTTCCCCCAGCTTTTCCTCTTTTTACCTCCAAATGTATTTAGTTTTCTGCGAGCTGAAAAGGTGGGTTTTTTTGGGGGGGGACTCTAGTATCCATCCATCCATCCATTTTCTTTAGCCGCTTTTCCTCCACAGAGGGTCGCGGGGCAGCTGGTGCCTATCTCCAGCGGTCAAGGGGCGAGAGGCGGGGGACACCCTGGACGGGTCGCCAGTCCATCGCAGGGGGGGACTCTAGTATTTTTATCTTAAAATTGAATCACCCGCTGGCTCTCTGTCCTACTACTTTCACTTTCACTTCCGGGATGTTCTGCCTCAAAATGTGTCCGGGCGGATTAATGCCAATCCAAGCAGTGAGGAAATGCGGCAGACAGACAGCTGGATTGTCCAATCCTATTGTTCGGTCCAAACGATAGGATTGGCTGAAGTTTTTAGAGAACTGCGGGACAACTACTTTTTTGATTTCTTTCGGGTTTTTTTTTTAATCTCCACAATATATTTATGGCTATACTATGTTGGAACGTTGTTAAGAGGCTTAAAAAAAAAAAAAAAAAACGTTAAAAGCTACATTGTTTACCTGGCTACTGAGTATGCCTTTAAGCTCATCTAGAGTGGGTCTTGCGTCTCTCAACTTTCTCTTCACAATATCCCACAGATCAGTTTTGGAGAACATCCCAGGACCTCAATTTGTTGTTTCAGGGCCCACAGTGGGGTCACGACCCCAACTTTGGGAACCACTGCTCTATGGGGTTCAAGACAGGAGAGTTGGCAGGCCAATTGAGCACAGTAATACCATGGTCAGTAAACCATTTACCAGTAGTTTTGGCACTGTGAGCAGGTGCCAGGTCGTGCTGAAAAATGAAATCTTCATCTCCACAAAGCTCAAAGCTTTTCAGCAGATGGAAGCATGAAGTGCTCCAAAATCTCCTGATAGCTAGCTGCATTGACCCTGCCCTTGATAAAACACAGTGGACCAACACCAGCAGCTGACATGGCGCCCAGACCATCACTGACTGTGGGGACTTGACACTGGACTTCAGGCAGTTTGGCATTTCCCTCTCCCCAGTCTTCCTCCAGACTCTGGCACCTTGATTTCCGAATGACATGCAAAATTTGCTTTCATCTGAAAAAAGTACTTTGGACAGTCCAGTGCTGCTTCTCTGTAGCCCAGGTCAGCCGCTTCTGCCGCTGCTTCTGGTTCAAAAGTGGCTTGACCTGGGGAATGCGGCACCTGTAGCCCATTTCCTGCACACGCCTGTGCACGGTGGCTCTGGATGTTTCTACTCCAGACTCAGTCCACTGCTTCCGCAGGTCCCCCAAGGTCTGGAATCGGTCCTTCTCCACAATCTTCCTCAGGGTCCGGTCACCTTTTCTTGTTGTGCAGCGTTTTCTGCAACACTTTTTCCTTCCCACAGACTTCCCACTGAGGTGCCTTGATACAGCACTCTGGGAACAGCCTATCCGTTCAGAAATTTCTTTCTGTGTCTTACCCTCTTGCTTGAGGGTGTCAGTGATGGCCTTCTGGACAGCAGTCAGGTCAGCAGTCTTACCCATGATGTAATGAACCTGGCTGGAAGTTTTTAAAAGCCTCAGGAATCTTTGGCAGGTGTTTTGAGTTAATTAGTTGATTCAGATGATTAGGTTCAGAGCTCGTTTAGAGCAGCAATGTAGCCTTACATTTATATGTTATGATTTAGTTAGTTGATTGTTATTTGTTTTATTGCTTAGTTAAGTAATTATATAAAGTAAGTTGTCACTCTTTCATTGTATTAATGAAGGGAGTTCACTGAACATCAAGAACATATCTTCTTCACTTTATATCTGATTCAACCCCTTGTATAAGTATGTAATAACACTACAGAGAACAGACAAAAGTTAGATGAAATTATAACCTCAAGGGACTTTTGTTTACCTGCTGCTAGTTCTCTAAGGTGGGGGATGAAACATCCCAAACATGACGTGTGTGTGTGTGTAGGTGTGTGTTGCTGTGGGATTAACAGAGAAATTTCTAGCAGTCAACAGGCAAAACACCTTTTTATCAACAGCCATCTCTTTTTGACACCAAACTCAGCGTTGACATTAAGCCCCTGAATGGAAACAAGTAGGTATTTTATTGCTTCCTGTAACACAACACTACCAGCTTCTGCCCAGAATAGCAGAGGACAATATAAACATTTTTAGCCCCAAGCATTTTCTGTTTAGATCAGAAAACATTAACGGTCACATTACTGGTAAAAGCAAAGTTTCAATCAACAGATTAGGCCTGTAATAAAAAAAAAAGTTTTTTTCCTATAGAGAGAAAGCATTTCCCTAAAATGAACTACTCTATTAGAGCCAGTTTCTCTGGTTGCTCCAATGTAGCCTGACTCATAGTGAGTTCATCATAAATAACTCACTCCACTTTAATTCTGTATAATGTGGACTGATATAACTTTTCTTTGGAGCAGAGTAATGGCTATAAACAAATTTAAATGGAAATTTTGACACACCAATGCCTGACATTCATATGAAGCAGTTCTTTTTTTTTTTTTTTTTTAACCCCGTGTCCTGTCCGGCTGTGGAGCAAACAGAATAATGTCTGAGTGCCAAAAACAAGCCCAACAGTGTTGCTGTTTCAGGTGAGAGGTTACAGCCACTGCTATAAAACTCCTCCTGATTTTTGTTTAAATATAACCCCCAAAATCTTTATTTAGAATATTTTTATGGTTGATTGGACACGGAGCCTGAAAGTGAAGGGAAGGGTACAGAAGAGGGATGGGGGAGAAAGTAAACAGAAAAAGAAGAGAACAAGAGACGTGAAGAGTCCACTTCTAGACCTGTAAATAAAGCACAAACAAACAAGCAAACAAAACAGGAAGAAAAGATACAACAGCAACAAACAGCATATGAATACACAACAGTTGTGATATTCTTCAAATGTATACGTATACACCAGTTCAAGAGAGTTCAGTGTCAACCACAGCCCCAGTTAATGTGTCTGAAAACACCTGAGTCCGTCTTTATGTGAGCACCTTGTGATCACCTGTGTGTGTATATATGCGCGCTTGTTTATGTAAGGTTTCTCTATTGAAACATTCAATAATAAGTTCGAGGAGCCACAGACCCGTCCCCAAGGCCCACGGAGGACGCGAAGGAGGTCCAGGCCCCAGACGTCCAGAGGTCACCCAGGGCACGGACACCCCAGGGAGATCGCCGTCAGGGCAGTCGCTAAACTCTCCCCCAGAGGGCGCAGAGGCTCACCCCACGTGGGCCCCCCGGAAGTCGCCGCGCTAGAGCCCCTGGGGGGCCGCGGCTAGGAGCTCACAGGCACTGCCTGCAGCCGGCCATCCAGGGTAGATCTAGCCGGAACCAGAGACCCGAGACCCAGGAGCGAACCAGCCCCAGCAGAGGCCCGACCACCCTCGGGGGCCCAGATCCCACCAGGCAGCCACAGGAAGAAGAGCAGGCAGACGCCCCCAGCACCCAGCCCCAGACCCCGAGACACCCCAGCACGCCACTGGAGAAAGGCACCACCAATGCCGAGGCGCAGCCAGGGAGGATAGTCTCTGCTGAGGAGGGCCTAGCATGTCACAGAGAGGGGGGGGAACGAAACCTGACAGAAAAACAGTCACACACAGACACAATCACACTCCCTCCCTCATGCGTGCACACACACATTCCTGCAAACATACCAAGACACACAATAGACGCTGTACACCCACTCTCGCTCCCCATGCACTCTCTATGTTCAGGACCAGGGACCAGCGCCCTAAGGGTGAAGCCGGCCCTGAGATCCAAAAGATGGTCCCTCCCTTACTGAAGTGGGGATAAGCAGACCACCGCGCACCCCGCCGCAGCCGAGCAGCCCCCCCATCGCAGACCCCGACCAGACGGCCCGCTCCACTCCAGGCCCCAGGCAGCGAGCAGAGAACAGGGGTGTGTGAAGACCCCAAGTCTCCCCCCACCTGCTCCAATGTGGTGTTGATGCGTGTTGTAGTAAGATGCTTTGATATGAAGCAGTTCTAAGTATAAAAATCTGTCATTTGTTATCCAAAACCACCAAAAACTAAAGATTTTCACTTGAAATGTAATGGTTGCCATTAAAATTATTTAAAATGTTTAAACATTAGAGGCTACATGAGTGTGTGTTAGAAATTACAATTTAAATGCATTTACTAATAAATAAAAGCTTGAGTTCTGGTCTATTATTTGATTCTGTCCCCCAATAAAATTATTAAAAAAAAAAAAAAAAAAAGGCTTTTTACAGTAAATTGTATTGTTAGTAAAAAATGCAATTAATTGCGATTAATTAGTTACAAAGGCTGTATTAATTTGATAATTTTTAAATCGAGTCCCACCACTTATATATATATATATACACACACACACACATATATATATATATATATATATATATATATATATATATATATATATATATACACACACACACACACACACACACACACATATATATATATATAAAATATAGGTAGATCTTTCTTCTAATATTTATCTACTGCTCGTAGCTCACGGTGGAAAAGTGTGGGCACTCCTGGTTTAAAGGTTTTTTATTTTATTACTTTTAATACATTTTTTACGTAGTTAAAATTTTCATCGGGACAACAGTAAAATGTCTACGTTTGATGAAAAAGTCCTGGGTTAGTTTTTCTACGGACATTAGCCTTAACACTGTTAACACTAGCTCTGACCAATTTCATTTACAGTTTTAAGCACTTTCTTAAAAATTCAAGCACTTTCCAAATATTCTGTCTAAAGAAATATTCTTACCTTACTGCGGTTACGGCACAGAGAAGAGATGCTTATTTCTGCAGCATCGAAGTAATAAACAAATAAATAATGGAGCCTTGTTATTTAATAGCACCTTGTCAGCAGCACTCAGTGCAAAACAAATGCAAACATTTTTCTCCTACGTTACTGGACCAGTGTGTTTGGAAGGGAGGAGACGTGTTTAGATTATTTGCATTGATGTCAATATTTTTATCCAACGTGCCTGTAAACTGGAGTCTTTCTGAAATGGAGTGTGATTAGGTGGATTAGCAAAGTGAGCACAACATAGAGAGCTTTGATAGGAAGTTCACATTAAATTCAGAGGTTTAGAAGTACAAAAATGATGCGCCAAAGCAAAAACCGTATTAATTCAAAAGTAACACATTACAATTTACTGCTGGAGGACAAACTGACCACATCTCCTCTTCTCTGCTGGCTTTACTCTGTTTTGTAGTTCCTGCTCTTACTACCACTATGTTTGTCCCATGCTCCTGTGTGTCTTGTTCTTAGTTTATTTGGCTTTTGTCTCCCCTGTTTCCCTCTGGTCCATCCCCTTTAGTCTTCAGTTTTTCCTCTGTTCCTCCTGTCCCCTGCTCCACTCCTCCCACAGGTTTTCTCAATCAGTAATCAACCACTCACTCAGCTGCCCCTTGTCTCCTGATCACCTTCCCCTGTATATAAGCACTTCAGTTCATTCACTTCTTGTTGGATTCTCCTTGTTGCTACACTGTTTGTTTCCCCTGTTCCTGGTTTATGTCCATTCTGTAAACCTTTTTATTTACATCAGTCTCCTGCTCATGCCTGGGTTCTGCTCATTTTGGCTTTAAAACTGAAAGCTCTGCAAAATAATCCTGGCCTGTGGGAGTGATCGCAAAAATGTTTGAGCTACCCCTGCTAAACTGGCAGATGTGGGCACGCCTTCAGGCAGGCCATTTTTGAAACACGTAGGACAATGTCCTCACATGCTGCCATTCTG
>SSNR01000035.1:1695845-1707112 GCA_006937965.1 Callopanchax toddi
ATCTCCTTAATGGTGGATATTATAGTGACCTATGACATTTGTATATTTTACACTGTACTTTAAACATGATGGATACTTATTAAATGCAAGGTAACGGTACAAATGTGACCTGAAATCTTTACCATGAATATGTATTGGATCCAGTTCAGCTACTGGAAAGCTTTACTCAAATGAAACACTATATCAGAAGTACAGCAGCTTTACATTTTTCTATAAACTCAGTCGGCATCATCAGTCATTACTTGCACAGAATCATTTGCAGTTTATTTTTAAACGCATAATTGAACATTTGATTTTTTTTGTTCTTACTGTCCTTTTTTTTTAAAATCCTATTCAGTTACACATTTTTGTGAATTAGAATTGAGTGCCATTTTAAATTATTGAGCAATTTAAAGATTTTTTTTTTTTTAATGCTGTTCTCACTACTTCATTAATGGCTTTTTTTTTTTGGCTTCCTACATCTTATTAACTTATAGTAAACATTGTTAACAGTTACCAGATCAGCGTTGTTTAGGGGACCAATCAGCAGTACATACTTTCAGGTGAAACTTCTATGGCAAGCCGGAAGGGTAAACTTCAGCAGCTGTTCGGGTGTCCCATCACCAATAAAACTTCAGGAAGTAACCACGGCAGACATTACCGATGTATTTTAAGATTGTCTGGAGCTGTGTTTTGATTATTAAATGAAGATGGAACATGTTCTCACATATGTGTTGGTGCTGCTGAGAACCAGTGTTTTTACCAGCAGAGTTTGTGCTTTCAGTAGAAAGCTGTACAAACTTTATTGTGAATACTGGGTTGTTTTTGAGCTTGTTTAGGTCAGGTTGCATTTTTCCTAAAACTCTTACTTTTGTTATGACCAGTTTTTTTGTTTCTAATTATTGCTATTAGGTCTCTTATGATTTCTTTACTGTTTGTGTAGAATTGGACCTACAGCGCCACATTTAAAGAATTGGTTACTTAACTTGTTAATATGCTTTTTTACTCATTACTACTCGTACCTGTCAATTTTCCCACTCGGCTTTGAACCCACATGCAAGGCCTCTTTACTAACTACACCATGCTGAAATGGGTCCAATGAAAGCCCAATCACCTTAGGAACTGTTCCACTCTGACAATCCGTGTTTTAACAGGGTATCTGCGGGTCCTTAAAAAGCCTTAAAAGGTCGTAAATTTGCTTTTATAAAATTAAGGCCTTAAATATCAAAAATGGTAAATTATCCTTAAATTCAGTGTCCAAAAGGTCTTGAATTTCTAGGGCCCCTATGATTTCTGGGTTACGAACATCTGAAACTCATGCAGCAACACACCAGACCAGAAGGGTCTAGGTCACTTAAGGCTCTCATTAATTCAGAAAGAGCTTTTTAAATTTTTTTTTAGGTAAATGCAATACACTTAACGTAAGAATGCAGATCAATCTTTATCTTGATAGGTTTTTTTTTTTTTGCACTTTTGGTTCCAATAAAGGTTTAGTCGGAACTATTTGTAAGGTGGTCACATCCCCTTTCCCATTCTGTGAATGTAAGGTCTTAAATTTGGTCAAATCGGCCTTAAAACGGGTCTAAAGTCGTAAATTTGGCTTCCTTAAACCTGCAGAAACCCTGTTTAACTATTTTCTATGAAACTATACGTTACTGACTTGTTTGCATTTACTCCTATATCTTGTGCTACTGAAATGATCTCAATCCTCATAGGATGTAATGCAAATTTTTATCTTGCCACTCTTAGACTCTTCACTACATCTGCATACTTCAACTTAAAAACTAGTTAATCACAAGACATTTACTATATGATTCTGGTTTTGAATCTTACCACTTGAGTGATTGTAGTTCAAATGTAAGTGCCATTACATTTGTCCCAGATTTCAAGCCATGACCTACCAGCTGGAGGCAATTTTGAATTTAATGCATTTACCTCAAAATGCCATTTTGTTAAATTTCAGAATATTGATCATACTCCAAAACTCAGTTTCCAAAGAGATGTTGATCACTGGTTCATTCCAGTTAGCTGGAGTCTTAAGTTTTGACATTGACAACCACACATGCATCCAATGTACTCGTTTAGACTATTTATTTGAAGTGGTCCAATAGAAATAAAAATGAGCAACAAGGCAAACCAATATTTGTTCTTAAAAAAAAAAAAAAATCCAAGGAATTAACTAGATCCTTAACAATGTCAAATGAAATTATAGAAACCACAAACTAGGACATCCCACTTTTGACATTTAGTTTTTTATTTGTACAACCTTGTTGCCCTCAACTACAAGGTTTACCCACAGATTGCCTTGATTGCGCTGTTCGTCAAATTTCCACAACTCAGTGGAAATGTAGAGTGTCCAGTTGGTGTTGAGGATTCTCAATAGGCCAGGTGTAGCTTGCTCCATCACCCCTTCGACCTTTACAGTCGAGAAATCCATTTTCACGATCTGTTGGACAACGCACACAATAGTATTTATAAAAATAAAAAAACCTCGACCTTTTGTGAAGTTTGTCGTTTTGCAAACTTGTTCCATATGAGGTTAAGACCTTCACATGAGATTGATATGTTCTCGCCAGCTTGGAATGGAGTATCAATAGCCAAATCTCTCCACATGGATACAGTCATGTTGAAACCATCCGGTGGAAATTAATGGTCAACCTTTTCACATGTTGCAAGACAATTTGACCATTTAAAAACTCAACCCTGCCAGAGCTTCATAAATCAGTGAGAACCAGAAACAATCTGCCAAAATTAACAGGCTCATGATGCCAATTAACAAACATGAAACAAAAAGGTACCTCTTGCAGTTTCACATTTCTTTGTGGAACCCAGTTGAAGCCACACTTGACAGGAAGAAAAAAAATCAGAAATAAAGACTGTCCATTGCTCAATTCAAAATCACTTACCTCGACTACCTCACCCTGGACAGAAATAAGTCCTGGGCACTGGACAGGCTCGCAAGGAAACCCTCAGTGCCATTGGCATCAGGTCCTTCTCTGCCCTCTTTTTTTTTTTTTTTAGCTCCTCTGATATGGCCAGTGATACCCTTCTAAAAATCTGTTCTAAAAATCTGTTCTTGGTGATAGAAATGGAATATGGTGGTGCGTCACCATATAACTGAAAGCCCCTTAGGGAGGTATGATTTGCCCTCGATAAATTTTGAGACCATTTCCTCATAAATTAGAATTTTTTTTTTTCCAATTGTTTGTCACTCACTGCAGCAAGTTTTTTAAACTACTGAAGGTTGTGCAGTGGAGCCTTCAAAGCTCCACTGCACAACCTTTTGTTGAAGAGCCATCTTTACAATGTAGAGGCAATGGGGGTGGCAGTTCATAGGGCTTTTCCCATCTCTGCCAAACTATCTTCCGTAACATTCTGAAACAGAAAAAAGAAAGCAATCCAGAGTTTCATCCCCTTTAGCATGTCTAACTAAAATGCCAAATTCTCATTTTAAAAACCATAACCTTTGATCTAAATTGAAAATCTTACCCGTTCTCAGGAAAGCAGATGCTGCAGATTTAAGGAGCTGTTGTATGATACCGGATATTGGCTTTTGAAAATAGAGCTTTGGTAATTTCCAACACCTGGTTGCCATCCACGACCATGTCAACCACGAGGTCGCCCTCATCAAAACTCCAGACTGGGGTCAATGAATAGTGCCTTATCATTTCCGGTCAGGATTTTGATTTGACCACCAATTTCATTTTCCTCTTTTCCTGTTATTTTGATGTTTTGCAGTACAGATGGTATACATAATTAAACATGACCAAAAGTTTGTTATAGTAGTATGACAGAATAGTCTTATATTTCAATGTCAATATTATGTTCAAGTTTAAACGGTCTGTTCATCCACTGATTAAGTTAAAGCAGCACTCCGGAGGATTTCATCAGGAGAGCAGTTTTTGAATTTAGCGTCCAAAGGCTCCTCCTCAAAACATCGACACGCGCGTCCGGTCGCGTGTGCGCGCGGCGCATATACTTCGGACATGAACTGTACCGCTCAATGTGTAGGGTTTAATCACTCACAGTTCACAATCTTATTCCAACAATACTACGAGGGTCTGATGAGCCCTCTCTGTCCCTGCTGCTTCTGACATTGGCTCTGTTGGCAGCGAGCTGCTGGACTCTGAAGCTGAACTTGACTCGGCCCTGGATGAACTTTCTGACCAAAATAAACGCGTAATCCTGTCAAGCTTTGCCATTCTGTGAGGTGAAAGGTTTAAAAATCCATCTTTAGCTGGAGAATGGGTAGGTTTTTAGTAATGAGCCGTGAGTCTTCAGTGAACGGCTGAGAAACACACGGAGCGTCCTGTACGACAGCGCCCCCTACTGGTACAGGTTTGGTCGATGCGCGTGCATGTTGAGAGAATGCAGAAATTTGAATTTCATTGGCTGAAAAATGTCGGCGGCAAGAAATAAAGGAAAGGGGTCTCTAGGAGGAAGGAGGGTCTTCATCAGAATGACAGATGTTGTGGAACTCAATCCATAGATCATAGTTTAGACCTGAAATATCATTTAAAACATTTAGAAAACTGATACATAGAAAAATGCTCCAGAGAGCCGCTTTAAGATGAGACTTGTGGCCCACAAAGGCCAACTGTTGACCAGTGCTTTCAATCATGAATGAACACACCTACAGCTGGTCCAAAACGATGTCTGGGACAATCTAACATGGCTCCCTTTCACCAATGATGATTGGCTTTTGGACCTAAGCCTCACGCCACAAGGAAGCTGTAACGGCATCGTTCTGCAGAAATTAAATATGGTTGTAAATGCTTTTAGTGCAGTAGTAAAATTCTTTAATTTATTTCACATGTTTCAAAACACAAGAACCAATATTTAAACATTGCAACACCAAATTGTAAGTTTCATTTTCACAGCATCACAAGAGGGAAAATGCTACACTGAACAGGATCTCATGCTAATTCACAATACATTAATAACAAAATATTCAAACCTCTGAGTTTGATGGTCTTGACAGGAACCCAAGCAAACCCCGACTTCACTTTTGTCACAGACACCTGAAGTCAGACATTTAAAAAGCAGATTAAAGTATTGCTTGCTTTGAAATGTATGGGTTTAATTGATTTAAAAAATACGACCATTCATTGTTTAAAATCAAAACCATATTACCTCCACCACATCTCCTTCTACGGACACCAGTCCAGGACAAGGCATCAAGGAGCGATACGTAGGGAGCATGTGGTGGGTTAAAGACATCGCTTGCCTTTTGCTTCATATCCTCAAATGGGTAAGGCAGCTGCCTGAAAGCACTCCATGGATTTAGTGATGGCCAGGTAGTAAGGTGCTGCTGCCCCTTTGCGTTCAGTTTTTGAAGATATAGCTTTATCAGGGTCTTTTTTTTTTAAACGCTTCTTCATAAAGTCATTTGGGCACAGGTAACTCCATCAGTTATTGCAGCATTGCATTGTTTTTTATAACCAAAGGCTGTGGAGTGGAGCCTTCAAAGGTCCACTGCACTACCTTTTTTTTTTTTTTTTTTTTTGCTCCATGACCTTCACCACACTCAATGAAGGGCTGGTGACCTACTGTAATGTGTGGGAAGTTGCAAATGCAGAGCCTTGTGCAACATTCTGAAATGGAAGAAAAATGTTAAAAGATTTTATCCCCTTTGTTATATTGGGATTTTTTTAATTAAAATTACAAACTCCTAATTCCCAATATTTTACTTGAACTTTGATGTAGATTAAATCTTACCTGGTTATATTCCTTGGAGAAAATATCTAAGTGTACAATGAGTTGTTTCTTACTACTTTTCTCTATTGCAGCCACTTCATTCAAATTTTTTTTTCCTGCCTTTTATATATGGAACTAACTGATCTTGTTAAGGCTTTGATTGGAGGACTGATTTTATGTCATTGGGTAAAAGTTATGGTAGGGTGTGGTTCAACACACCTGATTCAAATGATTGCATGACGTCTGCTTAATTCAACCTCAAGGTTTAACAAATCACAAGAATATCAACCTTTACTATTTTTGGGCTTCTACTCCATCTTTTGTCCTACAGTTTTTTTTGTTTTTTGTTTTTAAACAAAACAAACTGCTTAATCATGAGAATCCTAATGAACTTTGGTGGAAATAAACTGACATTTCAACCAATAATTAAGGTGTTTGTAATCACAAATAGTAGTCCTGAAAGACAAAGAGTTGACATCATTGCTTTATACAGTACTAATTACCTTCACCTGTAGTGAAGGTGGTGCTTTGGAGCTGGGCTCTAAAAGATGATATAGTCCTTTTCACTTGAGTGACCACAACTGTCAACTGCAGCCTCCCTCCACATCGACAGTTGGAGACTGAAGTTGCCCTGTGGACGAGTTTAAATGCAAAGGAGTGAAACACTTACACCAGTGGTGTCCAAACTCTGTCCTCAAGGGCTGGTATTAGGCATGTTGTAGTTCCTTCCTTGCACCAACACACCTGAATCTGGTTTAATTACCCATCCTGCATGTCAAGCTCTGATAAAGGTCTTTAATCTACCATTGAAAGCAGGTGCGCTAGGCAGAGAAAACTCTGAAACATGCCAAATCCCAACTAAAATGATACACTCCAAATATTACCTCTCAGTCGGAGATTCTTTAGTGGAACAAATCCTGTCCCACTCTTCACTTTCTGAATTGCAGAGACCTGAAACAAAATTAGGAAGCAGATTAGATTTTTCTTTCAGTAAAGTCTTTTTGAGGTCAAATTCCACAAATATAGATTGGAAGTTTATTATTCCAGTACTAAAGTCGAACTAAATTACCTCTACAACTTCACCTTGGACAGACACCAGGTTGGAGGTGTCCAGGACCCTTTTGAAGGGACATCAGGGGGGCAGGAGGGAAAAGGAGCTCTTGAGCCTTTTTTTTTTTTTCTTTCCCATGGTGAGGCAAGTCCCCCCTGAAAAACTGTGTGCCCTTAGTTATGTAGAACAGGGGGGCTTGCCCCTTTAACTCGTAATTACGAATTACGTATGCAACTCCACCTTTTTAGGCAGCTTCTTCAAAAAGTGATTTTGTTTGTGACCACCACTAATTACAGCAACCTTGTTTAAATTAATTACTAGAGCCCTGCCAGTGCTCCCTTCAAAAGCCCATTGAACCACTTTTGGCTGTTCTATTAGTTTGACAACTTGCACATGCAATAGTGGTGGCCTTGCATAGGGGGTGTCAGGCCTCTGAGAACAAAAAACTGAAAAAAGAAAAGCAAAAAAAAAAAAAAATGCTTATGTCAAGTAGCTTTAAGAAGTTCAAGTTTAGTTTTACAACATTTTCCATCCATGTACTTTGATAAATTCAAATATCACAGTAATATCGGTGTTCAACAGTAAACTTATCTCTCTCCAGGATATCTTCTGTCTGGTACTTCTAGTAAAGGGTTACTGTCTTATATATGTGACCAGATGTGCTCTTATTGGCTGAGTCAATTGATTTTATTGTGCCATTAGCTCAATGTTTTAGTAAGTGTCCTTCAACACACCTGATTCCAATGACTAAATGATGTTCTTAATATGCCAAGTTCTAAAAAAGTTAATCACCCATTTAATGCAAGCAAGTGTTGAAATGGGCAACAAAACTAAACCATGAATACTAGCCCTCCGGGGGCTGGAATTGATGCTTCCCTAGAGTAAAGACATATATTTCATATTTATCTATTTGTTTTCATATTAGTTAAACATTTGAGCATTATTGATCAGATTGGCTTGGTTTTCATGTGTGGGAGTGTCTTCGTGTATCTGTGTTGGACTATTTCCCTGGATCCTGGCTGGTGGGAGAGACTTTCCAGCTCCAGAGTCTACACCCGTCTGAAATCACATAAGCCTGCTGCAGATTTAAGGAGCTGCTGTATCTGACTCTGCCTCATCAACTTTCTACAATGCTAACTTTTAAGTTTTCAGATGTTGAACTTTTGGAACAAATTTGTCTTCAGTTTGTGTTTACGTTCAAAGTAAACGAAACAAGATGAAGAACTTTGTCAAACTGTTTTATTTTACCAAATTCAAACAAACGATACATTGCCTGTACATGGAGCAATTTAGAGTTCAACACTAAGCATCTTAACACCCAGTAAACCCCACCCTGAGGCTTGCAAAGGGAGACCAACGGGGACTGGTAACCCAGACAACAGCTTCAGGATGACTGGGGTATACAATCCCTTCCACCATAAGTAGGCTTTTGTGCAAGTCTGTTCATCATCCACTGATTAAGTTCAGATGTGTTGGATAAGAGACTTGTGGCCCACAAGGGCCAACTGTTGATCACAATGCTTTCAATCATGAATGAACACACCTCTACAGCTGTATAGTTGTTGATTGGAGCTTCCGTTCAAATGATGTCTGGGACAAACTAACATGGCTAAGGCGAACCCTTTCACCAATGTTGATTTTTGCTTTTGGACTGAAGCCTCACGCCACAAGAAAGCTGTAACGGCTACATCGTTCTGCGGAAATTAAGAAAATATGCTTTAGTGCAGTAGTAAACTTAAGTTATTTCACATGTTAAAAAAAAAAACACACAACCAGCATTTAAACATTGCAACACCAAATTGTAACAGGATCTCAATATGACAATTCACAATACATTTCATAACAAAATATTCAAACCTCCTTTGAGTTTGATGGTCTTGAGAGAAACCCAAGTAAACCCCGACTTCACCTTTTTGTCACAGCAGACACCTGAAGTCAGACATTTAAAAAGCAGATTAAGGTATTGCTTGCTTTGAAATGTATGGGTTTAATTGATTTAAAAAATTAATGAGCATTCATTGTTAAAATCAAAAACACATTACCTCCACCACATCTCCTTCAACGGACACTCCAAGGCATCAAGGTGGTGGGTTTAAGACATCCCTTGCCTTTTGTTTAATATTCTCAAATGGGTAAGGCAGCTGCCCAAAAGCACTCGGTTGCTTTAGTAACTGCCAGGTAATAAGGTGCTGCTGCCCCTTTGCGTTTAATTTTTTTAATATGTAGATATCAGGGTTGATTTTTGGAACCACTTCATAAATCGTGATGCATGCACAGGTGTGTCCACCAGTTATTCCTGCCACCGCCTTGTTTTCCACAACCAAAGGCCGTGCAGTGGAGCCTTCAAAACTCCACTGCATGACTTTTCTTTTGCTCAATGACCTTCACCACACTTGCATGTACAGGTGGTGGCCCACTGTAAAATGTGCTTAGTCTGTCCTTGTGCAACATTCTGAAACGGAAGAAAAAATGTTAAGATTTCATCCCCTTTATCATATTGAGAATTTTTGTTAATTACAAATTCCTAATTCCCAAAGTTTTACTTGAACTTTGATGTAGATTAAATATATTACCTGGTTGTATTCCTTGTAGAAGATATCTGCAAGATGTACAATGATGAGTATGTCGTCTTTGTTCTCGCGCCCCCCCCCCTACTTTTCTCTATTCTCTCTAAAGAGCCTCTTCATTCAAATGATTTTTTTCTGCCTTTATATATGGAACTAACTAATCTTAAAGCTCTGATTAGAGATTTTATTTTATCGTGTCATTGGTTAAAAGTTATAGGTGTGGTTCAACACACCTGATTCAAATGATTGCATGATGTCTGCATAACTCAACATAGAAACTTCAATCAGGGTTTAATGAAATCGCAAGAATATCAACTTCTACTATATGATGATACTTATGATACATAAAATCTGCAGAATTCTGGAGCTTCAAGACTCATGAAGTGGTAACCATCTCACTCTCATATAGGAATGCTAAAAACACCAGACTACAGTATTGGCTGTAGACTGCTTATTACTGTGTTTACCATACAGGACTGAAGCCTGACTTTTTGTTGCACACACACTTCTCACAGATTGTAGAGGTTGGACATTACTAGGTTTTGGAGATTGAGGCAAGTCACTTTGAGTCTCGCACACCTGTGGTTTACTTTGAGACACTTGATTTGACTGTGGTACTCTTAACTTCAGGTTCTTTAATTACATTACATACCTGTGGTTCATCCTGGTTTACCTGATGTAGAACAGATTGTGGTACACCATTGCCCTGATGTCCTTACAGCAGCAGCATAAGAGACTTGTGTTCTGAGGTCCATGTATGTCATTAGGGTTGTCATCCTGTTCACTGCTGTGAGAATGCTGTTCACCAAAATCAGACTGTAGCTTACTCCACCTTACCTTCTGAGACTGAGACCTCTTGTTCTTTCTTGGCATTTTGATTTGAATACTCAAATGCCTTTTTAAAAAGATTGTCACTACTGTGAAACTGCCCTCAAATTAATGCTGCTTAAATAGGTTATTTTAGGTTACTGATCAATTTACAACTATATATATATATATATATATATATATATTTTTAGAACTTTCTAGACAATACTGAAACTCAAATCACAGTAAAATGTGAATAAACGGTAGTAGATAATATGGAGTTACCCGGGTACAAACCTGCAGCCAGTCCAAAAGCAGCACCAGATTCTGATTCAAAATGCTCTAAACCAAGTTTTTAAAACGTAATCTTATATATACAGGTTTTTTCCCCAAAGACTGAGAAGCTCATATCTTACAGAGATTCAGAAATTACAAGTTCTTTTTTTAAATCACAATTAACTTTGGCTCAATTGTATTCACTTCAACAGATTACTTTCAAATATAATGTAAAATAATTTTAGAGTTCTTTAATCAAAATATTTGGCTTCAAAGTTTAGCCTCTTTATGATAAACCTTTCCCTGTCCCAGTTTTTGTAAAAGTATATTTTCAATTAAACTTAGTGAAATTTTCATTTTTGAAGACTTTCTCAATTTTGAACCTGTTCTTTTATTAGTTTTAATCAAATGCAAGGTTTAAATGATATGCAAAATGCTTGAAACTAAAATTTGGGTATTTGTTCAGCTACCGTTGAAAAATCAATCATTTTTTTGATAAGGTGAAGGTTATTGAAAGCCATTGTACCTGTTGCAGGACACTTGATTTGTGCAACCACAGTTGAATGACCCAGCTCTGACAGATGGCTTTTCTGCACATTCTGTATGCAGCCAGCCTTTGCAAATATTACACTGTACCCATTCTAGCAGCTTCTCTTCTGGATACAATAGCCTGTACATGACGATGCCATTTAGATTTGGAAGACACGTACTTAACATCGCTTTTTTTTTGTTGTTGTAAATTTATCTAATAATTGTTAAATTTTCTATTTTACCCACTGCTCTCCTGTACTTTCAGATATCTGATAAGACACAGGCAAGTATGGCATTTGCCAGACAGTGTCGCTCAGTTGTCGTGTCTGATGGCTCAATCTTGGGGGGGGGGGGGGGGG
>SSNR01000035.1:1707332-1719012 GCA_006937965.1 Callopanchax toddi
CTGCTTAAATAGGTTATTTTAGGTTACTGATCAATTTACAACTATATATATATATATATATATATATATTTTTAGAACTTTCTAGACAATACTGAAACTCAAATCACAGTAAAATGTGAATAAACGGTAGTAGATAATATGGAGTTACCCGGGTACAAACCTGCAGCCAGTCCAAAAGCAGCACATTCTATAGCATATATAGCAAGAGATGTAGTAATAACATTCCAAGCAATGACAAATAATTCAATGGGTACTGTCTTGAAAACCAACCTCAGTAGGCTCTTCAGCCTTACTCTTCTTTAATCTGAAGACAGTGGACATGGTGGCCAGCAAGTAATACTTTGCACTCTTCAGTCCAATGGGCAAACACTTTCCTAAAACTATAGCACGGATATATTATGTGCAAGAAAATCGTTTGAGCTTCAGGCTCTAAAAGAGCACCCAGTCCCATCCTAAAATTTTTTTTAAAAACTTCATTTTTATTTTCATAGAGCGGTGTTACAAAAACTAAAGAATCAAGACATTCCAAGTCACTTTTCACTGCAGTGGCTAGCATGTATTTCGATTTACATGGCAAGAAACGTTGCAGCACACTGTACCTCATTTGCCTGTACACAAAGAAGAAAAATGCATTTAATAAACACAAAATGACAATATTTACACTTTAAACTGGACAATCCCAAATGCATAAATCTCTCCAGAAAAATAGCTATGCAACAACCAACTCTAGACTTTAAGTTAGATATGTAAGCTGTGTGCAATTATTAAAGTCAGTATTCTGACCATATCATAATGTTTAGGCATATTTCACCACCAGGCTATATAAACTAGCATGCTAATTTGATTTAGCAACATCCCGTGAGATGTATTAGTGTAATGAGGTGGATGTGGCCTAAGGAGAACACTGTTCACTGCACATTTACGCACGTTATTCACCAAAATGAGTCATTTAAAGAGTATGACAAGTCAGAAATTGTAAAGTCTTTCAGAAGGGTGCAGCGCTATCTGAGGGATCAGTACATGATCACAGAAGTGTTTTGCAATGGGGTCTGTCATGATCCCTCACCCTGGTCTTTCCCATCATTTAGTTTTAATTTAGTATACCCATGTTGTTGATCTGGTGTTTGTGTTTTCTTCATGTTAAGCCTGATTTATACTTCTCCGACAGCACGTTTGCGCTCACACGCACACGTATTGACGGAGACGTTTTTGATTTTTACTTCTCCGTCAGTGTTGTGAAACAATTCCCCACCAGGACAGCAGAGGGCGCATAACTTTTCTGCAGTAATGCCTCGGTCGACCGTTTGTTTATTTCAGCTCATTAATGGCTAACAGAGCAAATTTTGATTGAGTTTGAACAGATTGATCGAGGAACAAACATAGTTGTTAAAAAGAATTAAACAGGAGTGAGGAGACTACAACAGGAGTCTGTTGAATGTCCATCCGTTCAGTGAGGACGAGGCAGACGAGTGAATATGTAGCTCTTGTTCAACCCTTTAGGGACACTGATGGATGATATAAATGTTCGTACTTCGTCTGCCAGACGTTTCTCAAGCTGATCCATATCTGCTTCCCTGAGATTCTACTATTACTACTCTGTTGATAGCGGCATCATGCCGGAAATGATCACGGGGTGTTGAGCTGACCAATCACAGGCATGCGTTGTCCGTCGCTTTCGACGCATAGTTAGAATTTTGGGCATGTCTCCGTCAGCCTCTGCGAGAATGTCGTAGAGAGCTTGCGTCGACGCATAATGGCGTTGCGTGTATCCGTAACGATGCGGACGGAGAAGTATAAATCAGGCTTTAGGGTCCACCATGTGTGTTTTTTTTTTTTTTCCTTGCCGTGTTTATGTTCAGTTTAGTTTTATATTCTGTGCCTTGTAGTTTTTAATATATTTTTTAGTTGTCCTGTGTTTCTATGTCTTGCTGTTCCTGCTCTCACCTCTCACACACCCACTAATTTCTCATTGTCCTCACCTGCCCATGTAACCACCTGTCACTCAGAGGTCCAGTCTGAAGCTGATGAAGGCCAAGTTGTAGCTAGCAGCGGTAGTTGCAGCAGCAAGCCAGGGGACACCAGGCACTCTTTGTTCTCAGGCGATGTGCTTTGGCAGGAATCGGACCCTTGGTCTTGTCCGTTCCTCACATATGGGGCAATTGCACCATTCCATGTCCAAATCGACATTCCAATCGTGTACAACTTTTAAGAAGTTGCAGTTGTGAGTAGTCCAACAGTGTGCATTGCCAAATGGTAGTTTGGTTCATTACAGCATAAGAAAACACTGTTTAAATCTATGCCAATCCAATAGATGCATTATATATCTTAGGAACAGGATAATATGTGCAACTTTTTAAAGAAATACTTAGCATTCATCATGACATGAAGACATCTTTTATTGATTCCTTTTCCAGAATTAATCTTGTCATAGTGATTAATGGTGTCATTAAGATTTTTTTTTTTCTGATGTTGGGTTTTAAAATCAACAGAAGGTTGAACAAGGCTGTAAATTCAATCGGAGGAGTCTTCCATGTCTGGGATCGAGGAAGGTATGGGATGTTCCCAATCATAGAAAGAAAAAAAAGTTGCATAACAAAGATTTCAGTGAGCTGTTGTACATGAGGTGGTGCTTTCCTGGTATCAGGGATTCTTAAGCAGAAACTGGGCAGAGTTTAGGAAGACGGTTAGGAGGACCACAGTATGTAAACATTTACAAACATCAATTTTTTGGTCTCGTATTTTTGTTCCATTCTGTAAACTTTGTTAAACTTAGAAGAATGTGCCTTCATTCTTTTGCTCTCACATCAAAGAACACAACACTAGCAAATGATAAACGGATTGCTTGCATTAGTGCCATTAAGCCATCACAAAAGACCATGATGGGTAATAGCATTGCTTTACACCCAACAGACCTTGCAACGTCTGTCATAAATGTCTCCAAAATATGTTATTGAGGTAGTGGTATGGTCACATGTTAAATGCAGTGACAGGCAGGCAGGGGAGAGGAGTGTTTAGTTGAATTACAAACCACTAGTTCATAAACATAGAATGGAGGTGAGCCCTTTCTTTTTTTCATGATGCTGCCTGTGACATCCAAATAAGCAATGTCTTCCTGACATTGTTGAAAAATCTCAATGCTTATTGGAGACCATAACCCTGTAGAATGTAGGTCACATTCTGTAACACTTCATCTGGGCTGTTGTCTTCTTTTCCACCATTAATTGTAGTCTAAGTTGTTGACTTTCTGTTGTAACTCTAAGGATGTTTCCCAACACTTGTGTAGTTGGAACTTCGTCTCTGCAACCTTATTGGACCACATCTTCATCCAAATTGCAAAGTAGTTAGATACTTGGCTCGGGGTAATTCTTTTTGTAAATTTTGGCCAATTTTATATCTCTTATCAACTCTGACTGGTCATCTTTAAGTTCAGTGGTTGGGCACACATTCCAGACCTTTTAAAATGAGTAGATATGCACGATTACACTTTCGTATGTAGTGATACCGGGAAGGCCAAGGGCCCCTTATCACGCTTGCATATACCTAAGACCATAAAAAGGTCTGGTAACGCAAAAGAGAACCAAGACAGAGTTATAGGAAAAAATACATAGTCTTTATTTTGGAATTAATTTAAAACATCAGTTTAAAATGACCCTCAACTAAACTGACCTTAATAAAGAAAATAATAAATGAAAACACAAAAAACAAAAGGGAAAATACTAAACTAAAGCTCAGAAAATAACCCCAAAACACTTAATAAACCCTCTAAAACAAACTAACCGGGAGCGTACTCCTACACAGAGCCTTGGCTCTCTCGCGCCCCGCCCCTTCCTCTAAGAGCTAAGCTGGAGCAGTAACTGACCGGTATGCCAGAGCTCCTCAAACCTGCACCCACACGCAATAACGTCAATGCCGCGGTGCGAGTCACGCACTTTAACGCAGACCCTCCTGCATAAATTGAGCAGCAGGGGCATGGCTGCAATGAATGAAACCAAATCACCTTAGACACATTAAACCACCATGCACCCGCTCCATCAAAACATGGGTACTCACACGGACATCCACTTGCACCAGGACCTCCAGTAACCCGACAGTACAATCCAATCTTGGCAACCGTGCACCAGCTCTGTTAACCTCACACCATCTGATCCCCATGCTCCCACACACCCGTCTTTATCAGCTACGTAATCACCCAGCAATGTCAGACAGGTGTGCTGAGACGTTCACTGACCGCCGGAGATGCGACCCTCACCGTAACCCATGGTTACACGTAGATGTCATTTCTCCATAAGTTTTGTTTTATTGATTGATCTTCACACAAAAAAGTGAAGCCTGTAGATCTTTTTAATTAAGGAAGACAAAACCCTTAATTAGAACTTTCCCTATTAATGACTGCAAGTGTTACACAGGAAACTTTATTTTAAAAAAACATGCTTACATTGGCCTTGAGGGCAGCTTTTTTTTTTTATCCGCCATTGCACTGACCAAGCAAAGCAGGACATCCAAGAATGCATTAATAAAACTGTCCATCTGAGACTGCTCCAAATGTGCTGCATCAGCTCTCTTGAATCACAATCCGATTTATTCACCATGTGTGACGAACGCACAAGGAATTTGGTTCCAGCTGTTGGTAGCTCTCAAGAACGGTCATTTACAGACATTGCACATTATAAGCAGACAAACATGGCAGACACATTAAAAGAAAGATATGATGGCAGAAATAAACTAAACCAGGCAAACATCACAGCAAAACAGTCAGCTGTTTAGAATGGTGATGGGATGAGGGAAGAAACTTATTTTTTCAAGTTTATGTGTGCTGATCTGGACCTTTGGCAGATTTAACTGACTACCCCTGCATTAATGTCTCATTTCTGTAGCCGTTTCTCATCAGAATGTCCTGGATCACCAGGTGTATGCTTGCCTTTTTATGTTTATATGATTTTATTTTGTTTCTATGTCAGACAAAACTGAGTTTTGAACAAACATCAGGATATTTTAATTACATTTTTAATTTTACTTTAATTTGAAGTACTCATTAAGACATTACACACATAATCATGTCTCAGGGTAGACAGTCCTCATTAGAGGTGTGACTGTGTTGTTGCTAGTCTCTGAGGTACCGTCCCTGAGTTTCTTTTCTGGAAACAAGCACACACTATGTAAACACAGCTTTACACTGTACCTGCCTTCATGTCACCTTTTCAACAACGGGGCTCATATGTATTTAGGAAATAACAACTTTAAATGAAATGATATAGAGAACACAAACTTTTACAAAAGCCCATAATCTAAATCAGAGCACTACATTCTCTGTATTTACAATATAATGAAAAAAGATTTTAAAATGTGTACACTTAATTCAGGTGAATTAATTTTCACCAGTGTGTTTTCCAGTGGCGGCTGGTGAATTTTTTTTTGGGTGGGGCACATTTTTTGCAAGTCAGTTTTCAGATGTGCAAAAAAATCACACCACCACCACTAGGGCAGGGAATGACATAAAACGTAACTTAAAACAGTAAGAGAACATTTTAAAACTACACCTAAATGCAGATTATACACAGCACTTATTGTGTATATATAATGGATAGATCGTTTAGTTTTATGTTTTTTTTATTATTTAAATATTTTGTGATTGCTCTTCCTCTTGGACTGGTAGGGCAGCGCCCTAGCGCACCCTATGAATGGGCCGCCACTGGCGTTTCCCCTTTCCACCAGTGGGGAAGGCTGGTGTGCAGACAGAGCAGAGAAGGGATCAATGTGATTGTTTTTAAAGGGTTGTCTTATTGTATCTTTTAATTTTCAGTAAGTGGCATAACTATACCATGTCTTTGTAACCATGTTTTGTAGTGTGTATGTTTTTAAAGTGCCTGTGACTCCATATTTAAATCACTTTATATTAAACAGGTGTAATCTTTGATGCCTCTAGATTAGCGTTGCACCATTATAACTCAAAATACGCTGTAATTATTTCCTAACGAGCAACTCAGAGATCAGAAGAAAGCGCCGCCTTCTGGTTCTGCTGGGTTTCTCCTTATTTGGCAGCCTGACACTTCTGCTGCAGCAGGGGGCAGTGCCGTCGTGTGAAAGAGAAACGAAACTGAAACTAAACACTACACGGTCTATGGGCAATGGCGGCGGCACTGCCTCGCTCCAGGTGTCGTGAACGTGCATGTGGGAGGAGAATTGACCATATAAGCAAGTCCGGATCACTATGACCTCATAGCGGGCTGGAGTGAAAAAAACTGTTTGAAACCTGGGTCTGAAATCTTGAAGAGCTTCTCACTGGCTGTACTACGAGACCGATGGACGCCGTTTTTTGCTCTTTCTGGCAGGTTTAAGGTGAGAACTCAACGTTGCAACATGATAAGTCAGAAAACATGGAAACCGATGTCATGGGCACTTTAAAACAAAAGAAAATCTTAATAAAAAGATGGTGTTTAAAACCCTCTGGAGTCTGAGCCATTTTTGGATGTTTTGTCCACTTTAGTGTACACCTTTATTTCACCTTTTTATATTATAGTTTTTATGACTTGGTTGGTATCCATTTTTTCAGCACAACCTCCACTATGTGATTTTTGTGTCATTTCGCCATACTTTAACACACTGAACCTGAAATAATACAAAATATTAATTTTTGAGTTGAAAAATTTGCATATTGTGAGAACCACAAATGTTTGTAACGAATTGTTTTCACTAAGAATAAACACTTAAAATGTAAATAAAGGTAAATTTTTGTAAACAACAGGTAAAAATAACATGTTTTTTTGCATCAAAGTGCAGGCCATTTCCCAGGCGTTTTTCAGGTCAAATTACTGTCGTGACAGAAATGGAAATATAAACTTCAAAACAGTTCAGCAAAAAAGAGAATCAGACTTGGCTAACCAGAAAGTTATATACATATATTTACAAAGGTGCAAGGTGACATGCATGGCTGATTATGAGTGCCAAGCCCCAAAGCAGTTTCTGTCCACCTGAATACAGAGTGCAACGTCACAAGTCTGGCACTTCCAAGGTGTGTCTTTTCTAACTTTGTCCACTTGGAGGCACTGTCTGCACTTCTGCCTCCCTTTTGTGGCCTTCTGGCTGGGGTCTGCAAAACCTTAGACAGGCACAGGAATGTGTGTTGTCTGCTGGTTTTGAGGCCTCCCAGTGCCCTCCACGCCACAGAGCTGGCACATGAGCTCTATAATGAAGTCTTTGTCTGTCAGTTGCTGCACATTTGTATCACTGCAGAGCTCCTTGTGCATGAGCCAGCAGTTTGTGATGACAATATCCAAAAAATGGAGGAGCACAGTCTTATACCAGCGAGCGGTTTTTCTATGCACAGAGTAATATTGAATGAGTTGGTCCGACAGGTCCACCCCACCCATGTTCTTCTTGTACGCAATCACAGGTGTGGGACAGGGAATCTGTCTCACCACCCAGCGTCCTTCTTCCTTTACCCGTCTCTTCAGTCTCACCTGAAATTGCGGGGTGGATAGTCGAGCAGACAGAAACTTTGCGCGTGTCCATCCATTTTATGAAGACCAAGCTGTCCTCCCTGATCCATCTGATGGATCCACGTGCAGACTTTTTTGTGAGCGCATTTGGACGACCTTTGGGAACCCCTCGCCGGTTCTCCCTGTACGTGCCACAAGCCCCAAATTTCATCCTCTCCAAGTCGATGAACAGCTTCGGGCTAGTATAAAAATTGTCCATATAAATATGGTAGCCAGTGCCCAGAAAAGTGTGTTTACTAGCATCCTCCCGCTTGCCTGTATAAATTCGGAAGGTAATGGTGTATCCGGTAATGGTGTATCCGAAGGACAAGCCCATTTCATTGGCTTGTCCTTCATATATTGTGTCATTCCCATCTTTGCTTTGGTGGCGACCATCCTCTCATCGATTGAGAGCTCTTTCTGCGGGTGGTAAAAGGACTTGCAGGCCGACAGAATGTCATCATACAGGGGTCTGATGCGAAACAGTTTGTCGTGGCCGGCTGTTCTCTTCAGCCTGTCATTTTCCACATCCTCCTCGGGATCACTCAGGTGGAGGTTCCAAAAAATGGAGCGAAACCTGTCCCTTGTCATCACTTTGGCCGGAAGAACTACATACAACACATGATTTTGCCTCCAGTAATCCTGGATAGAGGGCAGGGAGACTACGGACATGTAAATCAGCAGCCCAAAAAATTTGTGGAGGTCTTCTACAGCACGTCAACCCAGGTGTATTTCTTCCCAATGGCTGTGTTTCTTGCTGCATTTTTGTTGGTTGCTGAAGATCTTCTTCACCGTTTCAGTAGCAAAAAACAGCAGGAAGAGGTCTTTTGGTGTGTGAGGGACATCCGTTTTGACCTGCACCGTGTTAACCTGTACACAAGATAGACTCCACCATCTGGCACTGCTCGTGAGGGCAAGCCGAACCGGAGAAGATACATTGGTAAGCAACATTAATGATCTGGCTGACCTGCTGTGCGAAGCCAGGTGGTTCCTGGGGTCCGGGAAGTGCAGTGGGAGACTGCCGAGGCTGTAGTGACTCAGTCGAAGGTTGCAGGGACTGAGGTGGCTTGGCTGGCGTCCGATGGGAACACTGCGGCTCGGAGGGGAATCGTCGGAGCGGAGGCAGCTCGGAGGGGAATCGTCGGAGTGGAGGCAGCTCAGTGGGAGATCGCTGGGGCTGTTGCGGTGGCACAGTGGGGGTGACGTGGACCCGGAGCACTCCTGACCTAATGGTGTTGATGGACGCCAGTGCAGGTGTTCTGGGGTGGTGTCGTCATGGCTTTGGACCCGGCGGCGTCCTGTAGGCAAGCCAGGTCCCCAGGTAGGGTGATGATTGCTCCGGGGGGACATCTGCTGGATCCATAAGTGTCGGATCTTCTGTCAGGTTTTTGTTGGTTGAATGAGGATCCAGGTGCAGATGTATAGTAAAGATTATATTTATTAAAGGAAAGAGGGACGCGGAACACAGACTAGGGCTAGGGACGAGAAGACAAAGATCCGACAAAACACGGATGAGACAGGCACACTAATATACTGGGGAGATGATGACAGGACGAGACACAGGTGGCAGGATGATAATTGGATTCACCTGTGGGAGACAAAAGGCAGAGTGTTAGACAAAGCACAAGACAGGACGCTAGACGGAGACATATGACACTAGGAAGGTGACATATGACAGTGGTAGGATGTTGCCAAAGCAGCTGCTCTTTTTCCACCATCTTTCCTTGCATAAACTGCTTAGCAAGCTTAGTTGCAAGATGTGCCAGGAAGTCCACCCTCCTCTCCTTCACTCCGGTGCATGCCTGATGAAGCACATGAGTGTTCATTGTTCTTCATCTCAATCATGTTATAAAACACAGCAGCTGGCCATCACCGCATTCCTGCGTGCACAGTGTACTGTTGAACCTTCTGATCCGTTATGTCTATGCCACATTTTATGGTGTTGTAGTCAACGATGGACGCACACGGTCTTCTTCTGCTTGGGCGCATAAACTGTGAGAGTAGAGCCAGTTGTTGAAAACACCTGATAAGATACAATATTTTTACGGCCTTTTTTATGCCTGCATAATAAAACCAAAAAAGGTGATAAAGATAAAAAATGTTTGCAACATACCTGGGTAGTGAATTTGTTGCTGACCGATTGTTTGGCTGATAGGAACCTCCTGGGGGAATCCTTGTTTATGAAGCCAAGAAGGGACGTTTTCTGGCTGAGCAGTCATTGAGCAAGTGACAATGATGTGAAGTAGTTGTCAGTCATAACAGTTCTGTCCTTGTCTGTGAATGTTCCATCGGCTTCATCACCACATTCTGGGACAGTCTCTCAGTGGGACAACTTAGATCCTTGTCCATATAAGGGATAGCATTGAACATGTGTTTTGAGTTCAAGTTGCATGCAACCCAGAACTTGATTTCAGACTTGTTGGGTTTTGAAGAGATGTACTGCTAGAAAGGACAGCGAGACTTGATTGGAAATAGTTGTTTGTCAATAGTGCCGACCTGGGTTGATACAGCTAGCAACAAACATCTGCCAGATGTTTGACACTGCAGCAGACTTGTCAGTTACTACCCGTTGAGTGTGTGTGTGTGTGTGTGTGTGTCCTGTGTTATCGAAGCGTAGATGTCTCATGATGTCCTGGAAGTGGTTTCAGGCCATCGTGCTCTTGACGTGTGAGATCCCCAGGTGCTGCTGACCATGCATCAGCCAGCGATGGGATTCTGATCACCCTCCTCCAGAGAAGGATGGCTGTCACGGTCTCCTGTGATCTGCTCAGGGTTCAGCACCACGGACAGCTCCACTGCCGCTGACTGCCGACCCGGCGCCGCCTCTCTCCTGCCGCTCAGCACGATGGGTGAGCTGCGTTCCGAGAGTCAGCACAGCTGTCCCTTATTAATCATTAAAACGGCGTTTACAAGGAGAGCTGTCAGTAGTTCAGGGGGAAGCAGGCTGGTTCTGTTCGTTCCCCCCTTGGTTGTGGTTCCCACTAGTCTTAGCGTTTTGATCTCCTCGTAGTTTACTGCCTCAGTTTTGTTTGTAGTTTAGCAGCCATCTTGTTTATGGCCTTTTATTTGTGCAACCTTTAGCCGTTTTGAATCCTCCTTTAGTTTCTAGTTAGCATTATCATAAACTATAGCTTAGAGTAAGCCCCTTTATTTTGTTTACACCTTTAATTTAGTGTGACCTCCTTAGTTTATCGAGAGTGTTTTTTTAGTTAGTCTTTTTGTTTACATAGGGTTTTTGCTCATTTTGGGGTGGATTAGTTAAAGTGTTTTATTTGTTTGTTTAAGCAGTGCCTGCTTCTGCCCACATGAGAAAATAATAAAACATGTTTTTGTTTCTCTGAATACTTTGTTTGTCTGGCCTTTTGTGTTAGTCCCCTTCTTTGGCTTCTAGACCCCTGTTGGGGACGTAACAATGGCGATGAACATCATCAGTTCATAGACATGTCCCAACTTGCTTCCATTCTGCGGCCATGCTCTACTGTACACTTTCTTAAAAAGTGAAGGATGTCCCAACTCACCAAACGCAAGCGAGTTTTGACACTTCTGACTAACTCTCCATCACATGTGTATGATGACTGAGGCTGTGAGGGAGCAGCCTCCCCCCCTCTTCTTCCACCTACACTGTGCCTTCTTTTGCCATTCCAGTTAAGATCTTTCTGTCTGGTCTGTGTCTCTAGCTGACCTTTTCTTCTTTGGAGGAGTGCTGCTTTTTAACCCAGAACATGTCTCATCACCTGAAGACATGTCGGAGTCCGAGCTCCTTTGCAGGTGAAAGGATTCTTCCCCTCCTGAGTCACAAGAGTCCATATTCTGCAGCGGAGCCAAAGCCTCGGCAGCAGTGGAGCCTTTATGTCATGAACGTGGCGGGCAGGCAGGTGGATCCGAGGTGCAGGTGGGAAAACGGAAGAGCAGGAGGCGCAGGTAAACTCAAAAAAGGTATTTATTAATAAACTATGCAGGGCAGACAGGACTATGGTTAACAGGGCAGACAAACAGAACAGATGAATCGACGACGAGACAAGAAACAGAAGGGCTTAAATACTGTGGATAAAATCAATGGAACAAACACCTGAGGATAATTAACACATGAGGGAGGGGTGAGAGCAGGAGCTAGGAACAGACATGAACTAACAAGACAAGACAGACAGGGAATCATGACACAACCCCCCCCCCCCCCCCCCCCCCCCCCCCCCCCCCCCCCCCCC
>SSNR01000035.1:1719050-1748296 GCA_006937965.1 Callopanchax toddi
AGAGACAGCACACACACACACACACACACACACACACACACACACACCCTCAAGGGGTGGCTTCCACACGCCCCAACAGGAACCAGGCAGGGAGTGAGGAGGGGGACCAGGCAGGAGGAATGAAAGCAGCCCAGCATGACGGGGCTCAGGGGGGCGGCCCAGAGGCAGTCCGGCATGACAGGGATCGGCATGGCGACCTCAGGATCCGGACCGGAACCTCGACCAGGACCCTCAGGACTCAGATCAGGAACAGACACAGAACTTGACTCAGGATCAGGAATGGCACCACAAGACTTAAGAACAGGATCTGGAACATGACTTGGACCTGATGACTCAGGTTCTAGAACAGGACTTGGACTTGACTCGGGACCCTCAGGACTTGGACTTGACTCGGGACCCTCAGGACTAGAACACACAGATGAGTCTGGTTCAGGAGGGCCGGAGGGCTCTGGGTCTGCTGGAGCCGGGACTGGACTTGAAGGGGGGCCAGGGTCTGCACAGCAGGTCGGACCGTCAGCCGCAACCTCCTCCAGCCCTGTCAAGTAAGCCCTCTGAACATAGGCGTAACAGCCATTCAGGGCTGGCAATGGGATGGCATGGGATGTGAAGATGGAGCACAACAGCTTGGCGGCCCGCAGCCTCTGGTGGGGGCATGATGGCACAGCAAAGATGTCCCGAAGAGAGTCTGTGACTAGCTGGCTCACCCCTTCGATTATCTCCTCTGACAGAGGTGGCGCAGCGGCGTGACTTGAGGCTGCTGGAACTGCAGCTCCTGCTTGGCTTGAGACTGCAGCTCCTTCAGGGCTTGAGACTGCAGCTCCTTCAGGGCTTGAGACTGCAGCTCCTTCAGGGCTTGAGACTGCAGCTCCTTCAGGGCTTGAGACTGCAGCTCCTTCAGGGCTTGAGGCTGCAAGAGCCCTGAAGGAGAAGCCCTGGTGAGAGCAGGAGCTAGGAACAGACATGAACTAACAAGACAGACAGGAAATCATGACACTTTAGGCATCTTTGCATCTTGTTCCTGCCAGTAAAATGTTCTTTAAAGTGATAATATGCAACTTTTTCATATTTTTAAATCTTCTCCTTGAGTCAGTCTGTGCTAATATGACCCTTTACAGAGTTAATGAAAAGTCACTTAGCCCCATCTGGTGATTAGATCCAGAATACCACGATTGCAAGATCTCCGTCGCCGTCACGGTACCCAGGAAGTCGCATGTCTCACGAGGGTTAGGCTAACCCAAAGTGGCTAGCTGTTATGCTAACGCTGGAGTGTTTTTAGCTCATGATTCCTGATTTTTTTTTTTCAATCTCTCCCTGCTTGAACACAGCTGATTTCTTTGAAAGAGTAAATAACCGCTCCTGTAGAAAGCTATGAAGGCTGAGGAGACATTTCCACAGGTAGATTTAGCAGTTTCTAAGCAAGAACTATGGGCTATTTTATTTAATGCAGTGATTTAAAATGGACACCAGAGGGAGCTCAAAGCAAGCAAAACTGCATATTATCACTTTAAGTTCTATTAATTATCTGCTGTGCAGCAGTTTAGGAAATTTACTTCAGTCCAATGCATCAATGTTAAAATCTATAGGAATGTGTTTTTAATATTAAATCTAAGAAATCCATCCATCCATCCATCTTCTGAAACCGCTTAGTCCTCCACAGAGGGTCGCGGGGGAGCTGGTGCCTATCTCCAGTGGTCAAGGGGAGAGAGGCGGGGGACACCCTGGACGGGTCGCCAGTCCATCGCAGGGCCACACAGAGACGAACGATACAAACAATCTAAATCTAATAAATATATAATAAATTAATGATTAAATGACCCAAAACAGATCCTTATGGAAATGTGTTTCATCATCCTAAAATTACCTCCAGACTCACCGTGTCATATTACTAAAGAAGAAAGGCATAATTATGGAGCTGCTATATTATTGGTCATTACTGCTTTCAGAAAAAATGGTTTCCAATTTCTCGTTGGACAACATTTTTAGTGACGCAATAGTTTGGTAGGTAGTTCATAAAAGTGAATGCACAGAGACCCGTGTGGCTCAGAGCAAACAGCAGCACTGATGAGGCTTGAGTTTACAGTCCTTGCTTTAACATTGTATGTAGTGTTTTTTTCCTGAAACGTTAAAGTAGTTGTCCTTTCTTCTAAAGTGAATTGCATCATATTTAAGTGATGGACACAAAAGTTACTCTGAACAGGACTGATGCTGTAGCTTTCCCACATCCCTGCTACGAGATAGATGATGATTTGAAGTACAAACTGACCACGTCTCCTTCTGCTGTGTGTGTAATGTTATACGGTTTCCTCACACTGCTGTCTGTTGTCACAGTTTGTGGAAACCTCCTGGTAATAATGTCTGTGTTTTACTTCAAACAGCTCCACACTCCTACTAACTCCCTCATTGTGTCTCTGGCTGTGGCTGACCTGCTGGTAGGGATTCTAGTGTTTCCCTTCAGCATGGCGTTCTCTCTCAGCTCATGCATGTATCATGAAAGTTTACTTTGTAAAATAAGAGGCAGCCTTGGTATATTATTCAGCATTTGCTCATACATGCACCTCTGTTGTATTTCTGTGGACAGATATTATGCAGTGTGTCAGCCATTAAGGTATAAATCTACAATCAGCCGTCGTGCCGTTGTGATCATGATTACTGTGAGCTGGGGGGTTTCTGCTCTTGTTGTAATTGGAGTGACATTTGAAAGAACAAACAGTAAACAGTGTGGGGATACATGCTTTATTGAGATCCTCATGACAAACACAGTGGGATCAATACTGTCATTTTACCTCCCAGTGCTCATCATACTGTGTATGTATTTAAAGATTTTCCTTGTTGCTCAGAAACAGGCACGAAGCATCCAGACTAGGATGAAGTGTGGAGCAACTGTCAGTAAGATGGAGAGGAAGGCAACCAAAACCCTGGCTACAGTTCTGGGAGTTTTTCTTTGTTGTTGGACTCCTTTCTTTCTTTACATCACTTTCCTTCCTTTTTTTAAAAATCCCGTACCACTTCCTGTGATTGATACACTTAATTGGCTTACTTTGTCAAATTCGATGCTGAATCCATTCATTTATGCTTTCTTCTTTAGCTGGTTCAGGTCAGCTTTTAAAAAAATTATTTCTGGTCAAATATTTCAGCGTAATTTTGGAAACACAAAACTGAACTGATTCAGTTTGAGGCCAAGAGATCATTTAAAGTGAACATGAGCAGCTACATTTATGCAGATACAGCTGCAGTTTAATGAATTAGAGCTGTTTTCTGGTTGAGTTAACTTGATCAACTCAAAGGTTTCGCATATTTTTGTGTGCAATTTTGCATGCTTTAAATTTTTACAGCGCCTTTTGTTCTGCGTCCTGAGGAGATCGATTGTATTGCCAATGCTGCTGTGTGTCACTGAAGTGGGTTGCAGTGCCTTCTCTCTGGAAGATTCGCGCTGTGCGCCAGTGTAGGTGCCAGATCTGCTTGGGGTCACATCTGGTGCACACACCAGACCGTGGAGTCATGCTCCCTGCAGCGCAGCAGGAGGTGAGAAGTAGCAGGTCAGCTCACTTGCAGCTTCTCAGCAGGTGAAGACGGTGCATCGGGCTTCAAACCACGACGGAACACACGGTGTACGGACCGGATCTTTCAGACGCAGCCAATACATCAATTACAAGTTTTTTTATTCTAACGTTTTTGACGGCCTGGTACCAAATGACTCACGAGAGAAAAGCATCCTCTGAGCAGCAGAGGGCAGTCATTGTTGGTGGTGCTCAGGAGGATGTTGGGGGTTTCAGTATCTTGCCCAAGAATACTTCAACACATGGCTAGGATGGGGTTTGAACCCACATGAAAGGCAGCCCCTCTTACCTTGGGCCATGGTCACCTCAACGCTGTCCAGGTGAGCTCAAACCACCAACCTTTCAGTTAACAGCCAAACACATTAACCATTTGCACCACAGACTTCCATACAATGTGATTTCATGGAAGTTTTTCTGATTCTGTCTCAGAGTTGAGACGTTCCTACAATGAAAATCAGACCTCTTCCATCTTTCTAAATAGGAACACTTTCATTTTCCCCGCTGTGAGTGGGATGGTGACAGATCTATAGAGCAGTCTGATGGAACTCCCCGGTGGCTTCAGGCGGGTCAGGGCACCCTAAGGGTTCAAATTTTATTTATAGCAATACTTTAAGAATTTAAACTTCTTACTTCAGACCTCAATCTTTGAACAAATAACTTACAAATCTTGTAAATTTGTGGAAAGTGTAAATTAAAATTTGCAACCTAAATCAAAAATCTAAACGTTACACCTTTTTATGATGGCAGTTTTCGTTAAAATAAATTCTTACAAACCTAAAATGACTTCACAGTGAACCCTCCTGTAGACTATTGTCACAAATTTGCCTGAAGACGGCTTCATTCTGTTGTAGCGTTTGTTTGTTTTTGACGTTTCATGAACAGATGTTAATATCATGTCCAGAGTGTGAGCACAGCTGTTAGATGACATGTTTATTGGCTTTTCTACCATCAAATGTTTGAATCCATCAGCAAATTGGAAATATGAGAATTAAATCAGTCATCAGGTTATAAACTGGATGGTAGGAGTTGATTCTCTCCATTTGTTAAAGTCATTTGCAAAACTTCTATTATGAACTCCTAATTGCCTTGAAGGGCGTCTTGTTGATGTGTGATGGAGAGAATGTGAGGGAGAACTCTTGCAGCTTTAATTTGTGCAGAAATAGTAGAGCGCTCCTCTACATAAAGGATATGTTGTCAGATAATATTTGCAGCTAAATATAGATTTAGGTTTCCATACTTCTGTGTGAATGTGGTGAGCTCTTCATCTACAAGCAGCCGCTTCCCTTAAACACTACAGATCACTTAGTTTGAAGGTACCGGTGCTCAACAAGAAACTCAGTCAAGATCCATAAAAAAGTATTTATAAATATACAACAAAGTAAATAAATGGCATTTTAATGTTCTTTAAAGTATCTCACTTCAAACCCAGTGTAGCTTCAGAGACACCAGAACAACTACTTCCTGTTTCATATGAGTCTCCTGTTCAAAATGTTCTGGTCTCACAAAAACACGTAGAGCCAGAAAATGTTTCGAAAGATCAAAGTGTGAGGAGTCTACTCCGGCAGCAGGTCACCCAGCTCTTCATCTGCAAAGTCATCGTCATCCTCCATGAGCTTCTTCACACCCGTCTTTGGTCTCTCCATCTGAGGCCCCAGGGGGTCCAAGTAGGACGCATCTACACAGCAACAGCAGAATAAACCCACAGGACTTTAAGTAGAAGTTGTAGCGATTTACAAGACAAGATCATCATAAAAACTTCAGCTTATTAGGATGAGTTTTTATTAAACAGACACACAGTTTACATCCCAAAGTTGTAAATACTTTGAAGTTCTGATTATTTGATTACCAATGAAGGGATGTTTGGGTCATTCTGAAGTGACGTTCTATCAGTTATCCCTCTACTGTAAGGATAGTACCCACTGGTGACATCACTCAAAGTAGGCGGAGTCTCTAGAGAGTCCACTAACTGGAATAATACTCAGATAATCAATTAAATCCAGTTTCAATTGAGATCGTTTTTAAAGCTCTACTTCAAAACAGCAGTCATCTGAGAGCTATGAACAGATCAGATCAACTGAGAACTAAATGTGATTCAGCAGGAATCAAATCTGATTCATTCTAAAATGTAAAATTGTCCCGTTAACTCCTCATAAAACCTGTAACGACGCTTCTCCTTACATTATTAGGAAGCCTGACCAGATACCTTTTACTAGGAGGTAAAATTAGTTAGGATTGTTCATCCATGTTGGATCAACACGGTAAATGTGTGGGCAGATTACCAACAGGAGGACGGTAGTGAGTAAAGAAAACTAATCAGGCTTTTCAGCAACAAATATCGTCAAAAAGTATCATTACAACAAAAACAATCAACCAAACTTAGATTTCCATACTTCGTGCTAAGTTTATAAACTGAGCACAGAGCTGGGAACTAGAAACTCACCCAGTTCTTTTGGGTTGCTGGTGTCATAGGGCTCATTGGAACCAGGAAGTGACATCATCTTGGCGCTCAGGCGCTCTCCTCTAGTGCTGCCACTGCTGTGGCCGCTGTCTGCAAAAAAACACACACATCCTTAGTCATGAGCTTTACGAAACACCGGTAGGTATTAGTCAACAGGTTAAACACGTCTAAGCTGGACAGGATCATTAAAATCTGATGAGTGTCGACGTGTTCATTTCTCATTGCTGCGACAGAGCCTCATACAGCACCAGGAGCTTAGTGACACACACACACACACTGCAGCGGTCGCACGGCAACAGTGGATCTCCTTGTTGGACAAAACGGTCCAACACCAACCGCCTTAAGGTCGGTGTCCTTGGTGCAAGTTTGCTCTCCGACAGCGACATGTCCCAGTCCTCACCAGTGGACTATCCCTCCTCCTCCTCACCACCCACCACTAGCTAACGTCCCGGTCCACACGGATCATCAGGAAGCCTATGATTCTGGCTGAGTCATCAGAAAAACAGTCCTTTATTACCAGGTCTCCATAAAACAGAACAAACAGTAGAGGTGGTGGATAAAACTTCATTTCAGTTTATCGTTCTCATGCAAATCCAAATACTTCATTTATATCAAGTTCAAACAAATATTACATAAAAAATAACTAAATGCAACTCAAACCAATGAGGAGGCTGCAAAATTAAACTGATTATAGTAAAGTTGTGATGCAGAAATCTTGAAGGTTACAGGTCCCACACCACGATAGCTCAACCCACACTTCAGAACCAGTTTGATTTGAACTCCTTGTAGATTCTGGTCACACACTGGCGTCAAACCATGTCTGACATTAAAGCAGCCAGATGGAGCACCAGGAATAGTTCTATCACAAAAATCTGCCATAAGTCCAGTGACTGAAGCCTGAACCAGCTCGGCATCATCACATTAAACTCTGGACCGGAATCTGACCCGAACAGAGTGTAGGTTTTTTAATGGAGAGTGAACAACAACAAGAATAACAAATATTGTGGAACTCTACCCATATGTCATAGTTTAGATTTAAACTATCATTTGAAAAATTTCTAAAACTTTGATACATCAAAAAAATGCTGCAGACTGAAGCTTTAAAGGGCTAAAATTCAACACGAGGTCCAAAAAAACCACTAGACGTCAAACCTAGCCTGGTAAGCCAAACTATATATGTGGATATATAATATAGTCTGGCCACGATCCATTGAAACAACTCATTCATAGGGGCGGGATCAACGGTTGTCAATCAGACTGTCAGTCTTCACATGCTATTGGATAGCACTAGGACCAATCAGAGCCATTTAGCAACAACAAGAACCAGCTGGTGAATCAAACTTTTACCCTACCTCATCGGCAAAGCAGCAAACACGTCCTTTTTCAAAATAAAAGACTTAAGTTCCTCTATCTGTTCACTCTTAAAGAAAAGCCCAAATCAAAATCGACCAAAGTTGATGACAAAGCTGTTTGAAATGAACATGGTTCCTGAGCTGCCGCCTTGTTTAATATCAAAGTTGAAGCTCTTCCCGCCCACCAAACCATTAGAGTGTTGTGATTGGCCCAGTACCAGACTGACCGGACCAATCAGTGGGCTGCAGAGGTTCCAGTGAAGCGTGGCTAGACCAAAGTCTGCAGAACTGATGGTCTAGTTTAGACGAATTCAAACCATCATCATACTTTAAATGACCTTTATAAGTTTTGATTGATTGAGCAGCTTTCAGTAAACCTTCCTCCTGATTGACACAAGCAGCATCTAACCTGAACTCCACTTTGGTTCAGCTCCGTTTCCTCTCCTTTGTGCTACATGTAGCTACAGTTTTTGCCATGCCCTTTAATTTTTCTCAGTTGTAACAATTTGTTGTGATTGTGTGGTTTTACTGAACTTTCCCTGCTGCGTGGAGCTGAAGGAAGCTAAACGGTGTTCAATAGTGTGTTCCGTTTGTTCATCACTCACAGCCTAGAGCACCATAACAAAGCTACTCTAAAAATGCTTGTGCTCCTGAGTGTAAAACAACGGATCAGATTACGTACCTCTCTCCGAGTCCGACAGCGGACTGAACCGTTTAGACTCAGGTTGAGACTCTGAGCAGCAGAGAGGATGCAGGAAGTAGATGAAGAAAAGCAGGCCAGAGAAGCAGAGGAACAAAAAGACAAAAAGGAAATTGTACAAAGTGCTAAACAGAGACGGTAGGAGAAAACACTGTTCTGTCAGTGAAGGCTGATGAGAAACAATGGGTTTAATTCACATTATTTATGCTGATTTGATCTCATTTTGTGAGCCTTTAGAACATTTCATCTAGATCAGAGGTTCCATTATTTTACTTTTAACAACTGGAGGATGTTCCCACTCAGACCTGGAACCTTTTTATTTCGGGTTCTTAAAGGGATATTTGGGTCATTTTGAAGTGATGTTCTGTCAGTTATCTTTAACAAAGTCACACCCACAGGGAAAGTGCACGGAGAGCTAAAGAAGAGGTGCTAAATTAGCTTCAGTGTGTTAAGGACCCCTTACCCTGCTGAATGAGGAGCACACAGGCAACAGTGAATGATAGAAACAAAAATATGTACCCATAACGCTGGACTTTGTAGGAGAGGTGAGGACAGACGTAGAGATGGCTGCTGAAGGGCATGTGAACAAGGTAGATGACAGGGAAGAAGTGAAGAATGCTACAAAAACATGTAATGAATTTGAACACCTTTAAATATTTTTCTAATGACTATTACCTGAATTCAAGAGTGAATTTAAAAGGTTCAACATACACTTTACTGACATCTTGTGGTAAAAATGCACTGGCTCTTTTATGTCTATTATATATATGATCTGTTGCTATAGCAACACGCAAATAAGCTAAGCTGTTTTCTTCTTATCTGTCATTTCTTGTATTTGGTAGCATTAATTAAAGGGGATGCGTTCTTAAATTGGGTTGAGTTGTGGGTTTATATTCAATAAGTACTTTCTGAGAGCTTGACTAACATCTGGTGGTTCAATAAATAAATAGCAGGGGGCAGGAGGCCCAGACTGTCCTCTCCCCAGCCACCTCCATCCAGAAGGACCTCAAGGAGTCCAGGTTGTCCTGGGTTGTCCTGTGGCCTCCTGCCAGCAGGACATGCCTAAAACACCTCGGCGTCCAGGTAGAGGTTACCTTGAGGTAGGACCTCTCCCCTGATCTGGAGTTGGTAATCCACCTATATTCACCAATATACTGTAACATTGTTGCCTATCAGGTCTGTTTGACATCGACCCCTGCCATCTGATCCAACTCACCACCAGGTGTTGATCAGGCGACAGCTCTGCTCCTTTTCTTCACCCGAGTGTCCAAAACCTGCAGTAGCAGGTCAGATGATATGACTACAACGCCGACCGTCAACCTGGGATCTAGTCTGCCCTGGTACAGAGTATACCAATGGGCATCTTTATGTTTGAACATCGGGCTTGTTCTGGCCAAACAGCTTCCTGCACAGAAGTCCAGCAACGAAACACCACTCGTGTTTGGCAGGCCACTCTCCCCAATCATCCCCCTCCAGGCCACGCTGTCGGTGCCCACATGAGTGTTGAGGTGCCCCAGCAGGAGTAAAGAATCCCTAGTCTGAGCACCATCTAGCACTCATTCCCCAAGAAGGGGTGGGTACTCTGAGCTGCTATTTGGTGCAGAAACACAAACAGTCAGGAACCATTCCCCAACCCAAAGGCATAAGGAACCTTTTTGCCCCCTGAGGTAAACCCCAACATACAGTCAGAGGGTCTGGGGGCAAACAAAAAGCCAACCCCATCCCTCCACCTCTCACCTGGAGCAGCTCTAGTGAAGAAGAGACTTCAATCCCTCGCTGTGTATCGAGGTGAGTCAGACTAAATATCTTTTTCAGAAATCAGATTTAGCCAACTTGAGTTTTCAGAGAAATCTTTACATGCCAATGTTTTAACTCAAGTTTATGTGAACTATTCTTTTTAGGAAACTAAACTTTAGGAACTATTAAAGAGCATATTTTAAGTTAGACACTCCCTTAAACAAATGTTTAGAGAAATATAATAGAAACTTTTTCTGAATAAAAATTTACACAAATTCAGCTTATTTAGGCTCTTGGATTCGTTTTTGTGAGAATTGTCAATTTTTTCACCAAACCGGAAGTGACAACAGTTCAGGGAGACCGTTCGTTCTCTATATAGAAAACTGATCCACTGATCACTGCCTGTGACGAGCAAAACAAACCCCTAGAGTGCCGTTATTTTATTACTTTATTACTATAGTGAGAAGTTATTTTATTAAGATTAAAAAAAAAAAGATAAAAACAATCAGTCCTGTAAGGCTGTACCCTGTCGGTCCAGCTGTAGACCGTGACCCACCTCCTCACTTGGGTCTGGGTAAAATACCAGCGTTTAGCATCAGGTTTTGATCATCAGAGCTCCAAACATTGAGCTGCGTTCAGGTGGATTGTTAAGAAATGAAAGAGATTATAAAAAGTTTCACAGGATGCAGCTAAACGGTTCGAGGCTGACCGAAACAGTGTCGGGTCAGGCTGGAAACCCCGCCGTGAAGACCCTCTTCGTAGCCCCACTGGGAACGGGAATCCCCTCTGGAGAGCATCGCGGCATGGATTTACTGTACCCCGCCAGCCAGGTGAGGGTCAGACACCTGAAGGAAATGCTCTCATGAAATCGCTGATCGGTACGGGACTACGACCCACCACGAACCGTACCAAACCTGGCATGGAAATGAGACTCAAGTCTCCCCGTTAGCTCCTGTTAGCTGCTGTGTGCTAACAGCGGTTCCGGTGAATGGATCGAAGTAACGGCGCCTGTTTAGAGTCACACTGAATGTTTTTCGTCGGTATGTGGGACTCCATCACATCCAGTCCTGGACTAGACCAGGACCGCCGGAGTTTTTTGTCTCCAAACAGAAGTCACCGTACCGGTAAGGAAGCCGTCCCGTTGTTGACTCAGTGTCCTGACAGACTGGCGATTGGCATTCACAAACATAATAATTTAGCATTTTTTATTAAAATGAATACACACCGACTCGATTAAAGAGCGCTCTAACCTAAAACTAACAACTCATGGCCGACAGCGAGCAGGCAGCTGGCAGACTAGAGCGGTGCCAGTCTGAGATGTTAAAGTAGTTTAGCTTTAAAAAATCTAACACAATGATTAAAACAAGCATCTGTTACACAAACTCCACACAACAAAGGGCTCAAATGATCATATTTATGGGATTATTGATCGTACAGAGTGTTAAATTATCCTACAAATACTTTATTTATCTACATCTGACAACACTGTAAGCAGCGCCACCTAGCTAGGAGCTCCCTTAGCTGACGTCACAGGTCCACATATGAAAAAAAAGCGTTTTTAGAAGCTTTGCAAAAAGCGGCACTTTTGACTAGAAAAATGGTTTAAAAAAATGTATTGTAAAACAAAATACCCTCAATAAACATTTCAAATAGTATTTTTGGACAGAGTTTTATCAGAATTAAAAAAAAAAAAAAAGAACTTAAAATATGCTCTTTAATGTTTAGATACCTGAACATTTTAACCCTCTCACTGTCCTTAGTTTTGGGCCTATGGAGTTTGGGGTCATTTTGACCCCCTAAGACAGTGTGAGGGTTAAAAAACCCACATAAGACACAGCTGGACGACATGGTTGCTTATTTTCTGTGTAGAAACATTACAAACAATTTCAGAGAACACAAGTACATAAACTTTATCAGTATGGAGATGGTTGATGACAGGCACAGATAGCAGGACGTGTCCTGGTGGCTGGGACTTACGAGTACTCCCGCCGCTGCCTTCTCTCTGACCTCTGGCACTGTTCTCCTGTCCTGACTTCACCCTCTGCCACAACAAGGAAAAGGTGGAACATTAGGAAGATCAAGATAGTACAAAACAGTATTCATGTTCAGAGTCATCTGGTTATTTGCAGCAGAAATAAGAAACGAGTGGGTTGGAGAAATTCCAGCCAGTTTCTGACAGGATTTCATAATAAATTAACTTTTAATAAAAACATTTTAGAGCTCGTTCCTTTGTGTTCAGTCTCCACTTTATGTTGTGGCCCAACGAGCTGGGTCGTAACATAATGGGGGCTCGTCCGGGATGCAAGCCCCCATTTATGTTACGACCTGGCTGGACCTGAAATGATTTGGATTTGTTTCTTTGTTCAGTACTTTGAGATGAGTGGTGTTGTGACCTGGAGCTTAACACGGTATATAAACTGAACTGACTGGGTAAACTCCCATGACCCTTCTAGCACCTCAGCAAGGATAAAGAGCTGGTCCAGATGCATAAAAAAACCAGTCCTTAGGAGTAACTGCTACCAAAGGTTACCTATAATAGATCCAAAACAAGTACCTGCTCTTTGATCTCCTTCCTCTTCTCTACCTTCTTCAGCTTGGTGGCATATTCTTGGACCTCCTTCAGACCCATGTCTGATGACAGCCTCACCAGGAAACGAAGACCTGAACACAAACACACACACTTACAAATTCTCACTTCACACCAGTAAATATCTGTTGTTGGTCAAAAGTCCAAAATAAAATGTTGAAAAAAACAAAAAAGCTGAATTACATTCCACATTTTCTGGAAACTTGAGATGGATCCTTGTATACGTTTCTAGAGCTCTCTGGTAGTTTCCTTAAAAACATAAATAAAGAGAAACAGGACTTTAACAGAACCCTGCTAGTTCAGTTAGCTCTGATAAAAGAAAGAAAGCATTCTCACCACTTCTTCTGTAACAGCTTGCTACTATTAGCTGCCATTTCACCTGTGTTGGTCTAAAAAACACAACAGCAATAAGTTTGAATTCAAGTGGAGTCAGACAAAGCTTTGAGAAGAATCAAACAAATATTGCATTCAGACAAACTACAGATTTGCATATAAAAGTACTATGCGTGTATTTTTTTTTTTTTTTGAAAGGAGGATTCCATTTCTTCTCGTGGAGTTTGGATTGACCTTTAGGGCCCTCAGTGTTTACACTGGTCCATTTGTTCTTCACATCCTGCCACCATACTTATAAACTGTAGTGACTCACTGTATGAGAACGGCTCTTTCAAAGTACTGGATGGCCTTCTCAAAGAACAGACTCTCGATGTAGTAAACCCCGAGCCACTCGATCACATCAATCATGCAGGGAAACAACCTGTAAGACTGAAGAGGACACTTTATATTGACCAGGGTCAGAAACTGAAGAGGACACTTTATATTGACCAGGGTCAGAAACTGAAGAGGACACTTTATATTGACCAGGGTCAGAAACTGAAGAGGACACTTTATATTGACCAGGGTCAGAAACTGAAGAGGACACAATGAGTACCAACCCAGTACTGGAAGGTGTACCTAATAAGTGGCCAGTGACCAGGGCTAAGATGAAAAGATTAATTCATAAAACATTGATGTCAAAATATTCAGTGGATGTCAACAATTCTGACGAAAATCCGCGGTAGCTCTACCAGTGACGATAAATAAATAAATAGACGAGTTTGGATCATTTTTTCTTACAATAATTGTAAACTGCAGCGAGCTGGTTGTACTAACTTCTGCAGCACTTTCCCCTCGTTGGGAAAAGTCAGTGAAGACGTTTAAACATTTAGAAGTTCTACCAATAATCCTTTTACCAATTACCATGTTTATTAACAGTCTAGGAAAGTAGATTTTTCATACCTCGCTATAATACTGGAAAGCCTGAGACTTGTCCCCTTCTTTGTCATGCAGGTATCCCAGTTTGGCCTGTACATGAGGGTCAGTGGGAGTCACGCTGATGACCTGCATCAGCCACTCGATTGCTTCCTGACGATTTCCTAACTGCTCATAGCTGAGACCAAGGTGATGAGGACCAATAGATGCTTACAGGAAGTCAAACAGAGCTGAAGGTTTAAGTCCCTGAATATCAGGGTAACGTCTACCAATCTAAAATGATTTGATCATAAAGATTTCTCTCTTCTCTGAGCAGGATACATGTCGGCCAGCTGGTACATGACTTGATCACTGTTCTTCAGAATGGAATGAAGCTTCAGGAAGCAGTTCAGGGCTTCCTCCAGGAGGTTCAGTCTCTTATAGGTCAGACCTGAAATCAGTTAAAGGGGAATCATAGGAAATCAGTGGGGATGCAACCATCCCAACAACGTTTTAATGATGACATTATACAGTAACACTCATGGACAAACATTAAGTGAACATCATTTGCAGAGTATTAATAAATAGGAGCAGCTGCACCATTTTTTCATGTGTAATTTTAGATTAAATCATTAGTAAACCTTTAACATTTACTTAGTTTCAAATTCCATCGTTTCAATTATAGTTACTATGAACAGTTGTATTAATGCAGAGAGGTGGACAGACTGGAGCAGGTGAGACAGGACATGAGCTGGTGTCCAGAGCAGGAGATGGACCCAAAGGAATAACTGCATCCCTAGCTTACAGTAATGCTGGACTCTAAAAGACCCTACAACCTAATGAGTGATACGAATACATAATCACCCAAAAAGCTTTGACTGGAAAAGGGTTGCCAGGTCTGATGAAGCTAGGAGGACCACATCATCACACTCAAATCCCTCCACACGACTGTGCCTGTTCATAAAGGTGATGAACAGAACCGGAGACAAAGGGCAGTCCTGTCCTAAGTGGTTAGACCTAAGCTGCCCTGGTGCCACGATGGGCATCCTTATGTTTGAACATGGTGGCCAAACTGCAACTTGCACACAAGTCCAAAAACAAAACACCACTTGGGTTCAGATTGAAAGAGTTGTTCCTCCCAATCACGCCCTTTGCCCATGTGAGCACTGAAGTCCCCAGCAGGACAATGGAGTCTGCCTTGATTTGGTACCCGATACACATGGCACTGGACCCTTCCTGCTCCTCCTGCAGGTGGTGGGTGGAAGTTTTATCATGAAAGGTCTTCTGAACTCTCTGTCTCATCCTTAACCTTCAACCAATTTACAGGGAACCTGGATCATTTGGGCACTTAAACTCCACCAACACTGCAAGGAGGAGACTAACAGAATGACTTTGAGTTTCAGTTCAGCTGAATGATTCCGATCAATGGGTTTTTTGCCTGATCAAAAGCACTTTCAAAACCATGAAAATATCTTAAAATTCAAGCATTTTCACCCACATAAAACCCTGACTTAATGACCTGTGTTTGAAATTTGCATTAGTGCTACACATAACTGTTAAACCGCTAAAACTTCGACTGAAACTGTACATTCGGATCAAGCATTACCCAGGTTATGGAGGCTCTCGGTGCACAAGGAATCATTCCTCAGAGCTTCTTTGTAGAACTCTGCAGCCTTTTCATAGTCCTGTTTGACAAACACTGCGTTTCCCTTGTTGGTGAGAGCTCCAGGGTTGTAATGGTCAGCATTCATGGCGAGGTCAGCGTATTTGTCAGCCTGGTCGTAGTCCTTTTCCTGCAAGAAATTAAACGTCAGAGGAGAAATAAGCGCTTACTCAGTTATCCCTCAAAGAACATCCAGATTTTGGTACAGTGCATATGGTTAGTAATTAAAACAGTTTTTACCTGGAAGTAAATAAAAGACAGATTAGTGGCTGCAGCACTTTTCACTCTGCAGTCCTTCTTCTCAAAGGTCTTCAGTATTTCCACCGCCTGACACACATCAGAATATTGTCAGGAAAATACTTTTATACATGCCATCCAGCTGAGTGGCAGGAGGTGTTCTGCACAATGTTTTCCTAACAGCTCCGTGGATTTTAAACCACTAACTGCCTCTCGCACTTCTCCTGACAATGACATCCTTTTAAAACAGCATGCTTCCATAGCATCCACATCAAAGAAACGATCCAAACATGATCATGGAAACATACCTCGACCTTAGGCATGCACATGGGAGTGAATGAGGCAAAAGAGAAAAAGGAGGAGGGGCAATGAGAAGGGAAAAGTTGAGTTTAGTGTTGATCTGATGGAGAAGTTACAAATACAGAACCTTGTGAAAGTACTCATACTACCAGTTAGTCATGTTACAACCACAAACTTAAAGGTATTTTATGTGATAGACCAACAAAGTAGTGCACCACTGTGAAGTGGAGGGACACGTATACTTGGTGTTCAAGGTTTTATACAAATCTGAAAAGTGTGGTGTGCATATGTAGGTGGCGATCCCTACATCACCGACGCATGACCTTTTAGTCCCACAACAAGAGACTGGGATTTACAACGAACCAATAGGAGCACACCCAGAGTGAGCTGAGCCCAAAACGCTTTGCGTGTTGTCCAAAAAGTTCTATTTTAGTCTCATCTAACCACAGCACCTTTTTCCACATGTCTCCTGTGTTCCCATCATGACTTGTGGCAAACTGAAAACACGACTCCTTATTTCTTTCTTCTTGTCGCTCTTCCATAAAAGTCAAGATTTCTGAGTGTGAAACCAATTGTTGTCCCGTTGCATTGGATTGTAAAGGAGCCTGAATACAGTTGCACTTCACACTTTTAGGATTCTTATTTGTAAAAAAATAAAATCTTCAACACCAAGTTTCCTTCCACTTCACAATTCACTACTTTGTGTTGGTCGATCACATAAAATAAAATACATTTCGGTTTTAACATAACAAACATCCAAGGGGGATAAATACTTTCACAAGGCACTGTAATCAATGATGAAATCCAATCAAATAAAACTACAATGTTTTAAAAGATGGGACACAGAAACTCTTTATAAAGGACACTAAACATGTTTGTGTTCAAAGTAAAAAAAAAAAACGCCAAAAAAATCTGGTTCAGGACTCAGAATATTATTGAAAAGTTCATCTATGTTCAATTTAAAATGTGACAGTCATGTGTGTGTAATAAATCTATGTATCAGCTCTATATTATGAGTGGAAGTACTGACACGGAGTAACTTTTAAATAACATTCTAATATTTGAGATATTACTAGAAGTTTTTCCCATGATGCAGCAGCACAGACACTCACCTGGCTGTAGTCCCTCTGTTTGAGGTATGTCATGGCTTTGTGGAACTCCAGATCATTGGCAAGCTCCACATACTGAGAACTCTTCACCATGTCAACACACCTAGATAAAGAAAACAGGGCACTGTGGAGGTTGTAGAACAACTCGTACATATTTTAATTTAAAGACAACGTATCTGCAGCTAAGGATAAGATTAAATANTGTGGGTCAGGTCAGAACTGTAGGAAAAGAGAAGGAGTGTACGCTAGGGATGGGTCCGATCCAGGATCGGGATCGGTTTCTGATCCCAACTTAATTCACGGATCGGAAATTACCATTCCAGAGCCGTCTGCTGAAATGACTACAGAAGTGATCCCGGGATAGGTGACGTGTCTGTGCCCCAGAGACACAGATGGAGATGACACGCCTCCTTTCAGGACACCTGCTGCAGTTTGCAGGTAGCACTGAACTTTTGAACATGTCCACGGTGTGGAAATATTTAACGGTCGAAACGCCGCATAGCAAGACGGCAACGTGCAATGTTTGCAAAGCTGCTGTTCCGAAACAAGGAAACTCGGTTCACCGACCTGCAACGTAATCCCAGCCATCACCGTTTTAAAACTCCTGCTAGCCGAGGAGAACAGTACTGACCGCGGCATAAAAACAATGAAAAACACGCTCCTCCAAGCTGTCAGCAGGAGATTTAGCAGCATCAAAAGTGAATCCCTCTCTGGACGCTCGGTACAGGAACTCTGGTAAATAAACCCAGAAGTAGCTTATTTAATGCTATTATATTGTTCTACTCTCTTAAAAACAACTCCACTGTTGTAATTCTTGGTGCTTTATTACTAAACAGACCTGTTGGTCAAAGTCAGACCTAAACAAAGCAAAACTGGTCAAAATAAACCAGAAAATCACTTCACTTCCTCCTCTCTCCTCTGGAGTGATGTGACGTTCATGAACGAGTTTAATCTTTTGAACAGCTCTTCACAGTGAACGAGGAGAACCCAGTCCTTGTAAACAATGGTTCATTTTTTTGTATTAACTGTGACGTTTGAGGCCAGGAGGCAATATTCAGTTAGACCAAGTTACTGGCTGAAACAGAACAACTCTATTTAAAACATTAATGAGCAGAGCAACATGAACCCATCAGTTCTATCTGGGAAGCTAATTAGCAATGCACATGTAGGTGTCGCAATAAAGAGTGTCCCCAAACATAGTTCCACATGACATTTCTTTTTCAAAAGATTGCAAAAAAACCCATTAAAGAGCCAGTTTTGTGAACGGCTCTTTGAGGTGAACGGCTCCTTTCAAAGAGCCATAAATCCCATCACTAGTGGGTATGCATGCAGGACAGGTCTGCTTGCAGCAGCATTAGATACATTTTAGATATTATAGCAAACAGAGCTCTAGTATCAGTATCAGCAGATATCCAAATTCATGTATCGGGATCGGAAGTGATAAAATGTGGATCGGTGCATCCCTAGTGTACGCATGGCCAGAGGAGGTCACACTTGTATTTGATGATGCAGACGAGCCAGTCATGCACATCAGAAAGCCAAACTATTGCCTTAAATCGACTGAAGTCGTTTTTTTTAATGCATGTAAAGTAAACACGTTAATCTGGCTGAAGATAAACTGGATCTAATTGAGCTGAAGAACCCGGATAATGCAGTTGTAGCTTGGGTTCATCTGCTTGTAAACAGCTCAGTCGAGCTGAGACCAGCTGGGCGCTCGTCTTCTGAGATCGCACCAAGTAAAAAGAGCAAAAGAAAAATGTACAACAGACACAAACCAGTCAAATCCACTAGCAAACGAGGTCTCAATAGCAGGAGCGATGAGCTTGGCTGCAGTCATAATGCTCTTCTCAGCCTGGACTTTCCTATTAAAACAGGAAAAATGAAAAACTAACGGGAACAATGTAAAGTGAAGTCACACTGTGTGTCCTTTCTCTTACCGTTCTTTTTCCATTTGGTGAAGCCTGTCGTTCTTAATGGCTTCCATCACCATGTTAGAGCTGGTGTCATCCTGACAGATCAAAAAGGGAAAAATATTAAGATTATCTGGTGATGAACACAGCAAAACTAGGACTGATGATAGAATGGGTTACATGTTTACCACCTGAAGTAAAAAGTCACTCCGAGTCTAGTAAGTCCACATAAAATTCATTACTCTTAACTCACGTTTGGTGGGATGTACTTGTCCTCATCGATGTGCAGAGGAACAGTGATGAGGTTCTGAAAGGCCATCTTCATCTTCTCCTTGTCTCCAACAGCGTAGTAACACAGGAGGAGGTTGAAGCCCGATTTAATGTTGGGACTCTCACTCATGATGTGTTCGTAGGACGCGATGGCATCTGAATACTGGCCCAGCTGAACAAAGACGACGCCAATATTCTGCATGATCTTGACCCTCAAGTCCTTGTGAGCGTTGGTGACCTGATCCAAAGCCATACGGTAGAACTTTATCGCTTTAGGGTAGTTCTTCTGTTTGAAGTAGATGTTGCCCATGTTGACTCTCAGCCGGCCTGGAAGACATGAACAAAAAGGACTTGAACCACCTCTACAAATGTTATGAAACAGCTGATTTAGTTTGCTTTAACGGAACTTATACACGCATTAATGAAACAATCTCATGCTAAACTGTAAAGGTTCAAAAACAGGTCATATAGAGCGCCAAAGCACTGGTTCCAGTTCGTAGAGACTCCATCCACGTTGAGTGATGTCATCAGTGAGTATGGTCCATACTGCAGATAAATAACCGATTTCAAAATGACTGAAATATTCATTTAAGAACCAAACAGGCCGAGTTCCAACAGCTGGAGAACAAAACAGCTGTTAATAAAGAACCAGATCTTTGCTACCTGATTATCTGTTTTTTGTGTTTGAGAAAACTTAAAAGTTCTGTCTTGGTGCTACGATGTGAAACCAGAATAACGGTGAGGTTAAACAAATCAGGATCTGTACCGAACACAGGGCGTAGGGCAGCTCGGATAGGGAAAAATATCTATTTGGTTAACACTGAAATTATAATATTTAACTATTAGTTAGGAGAAAAGAATGTATTTAGTTTAGTGTTGTGTAATGAACCCAAATGCGTTACTACCTCTGAACTTTGACCTCTAGATCATCACAAATAATAACCATCTTTTTNCCTGCCACCATACTTATAAACTGTAGTGACTCACTGTATGAGAACGGCTCTTTCAAAGTACTGGATGGCCTTCTCAAAGAACAGACTCTCGATGTAGTAAACCCCGAGCCACTCGATCACATCAATCATGCAGGGAAACAACCTGTAAGACTGAAGAGGACACTTTATATTGACCAGGGTCAGAAACTGAAGAGGACACTTTATATTGACCAGGGTCAGAAACTGAAGAGGACACTTTATATTGACCAGGGTCAGAAACTGAAGAGGACACAATGAGTACCAACCCAGTACTGGAAGGTGTACCTAATAAGTGGCCAGTGACCAGGGCTAAGATGAAAAGATTAATTCATAAAACATTGATGTCAAAATATTCAGTGGATGTCAACAATTCTGACGAAAATCCGCGGTAGCTCTACCAGTGACGATAAATAAATAAATAGACGAGTTTGGATCATTTTTTCTTACAATAATTGTAAACTGCAGCGAGCTGGTTGTACTAACTTCTGCAGCACTTTCCCCTCGTTGGGAAAAGTCAGTGAAGACGTTTAAACATTTAGAAGTTCTACCAATAATCCTTTTACCAATTACCATGTTTATTAACAGTCTAGGAAAGTAGATTTTTCATACCTCGCTATAATACTGGAAAGCCTGAGACTTGTCCCCTTCTTTGTCATGCAGGTATCCCAGTTTGGCCTGTACATGAGGGTCAGTGGGAGTCACGCTGATGACCTGCATCAGCCACTCGATTGCTTCCTGACGATTTCCTAACTGCTCATAGCTGAGACCAAGGTGATGAGGACCAATAGATGCTTACAGGAAGTCAAACAGAGCTGAAGGTTTAAGTCCCTGAATATCAGGGTAACGTCTACCAATCTAAAATGATTTGATCATAAAGATTTCTCTCTTCTCTGAGCAGGATACATGTCGGCCAGCTGGTACATGACTTGATCACTGTTCTTCAGAATGGAATGAAGCTTCAGGAAGCAGTTCAGGGCTTCCTCCAGGAGGTTCAGTCTCTTATAGGTCAGACCTGAAATCAGTTAAAGGGGAATCATAGGAAATCAGTGGGGATGCAACCATCCCAACAACGTTTTAATGATGACATTATACAGTAACACTCATGGACAAACATTAAGTGAACATCATTTGCAGAGTATTAATAAATAGGAGCAGCTGCACCATTTTTTCATGTGTAATTTTAGATTAAATCATTAGTAAACCTTTAACATTTACTTAGTTTCAAATTCCATCGTTTCAATTATAGTTACTATGAACAGTTGTATTAATGCAGAGAGGTGGACAGACTGGAGCAGGTGAGACAGGACATGAGCTGGTGTCCAGAGCAGGAGATGGACCCAAAGGAATAACTGCATCCCTAGCTTACAGTAATGCTGGACTCTAAAAGACCCTACAACCTAATGAGTGATACGAATACATAATCACCCAAAAAGCTTTGACTGGAAAAGGGTTGCCAGGTCTGATGAAGCTAGGAGGACCACATCATCACACTCAAATCCCTCCACACGACTGTGCCTGTTCATAAAGGTGATGAACAGAACCGGAGACAAAGGGCAGTCCTGTCCTAAGTGGTTAGACCTAAGCTGCCCTGGTGCCACGATGGGCATCCTTATGTTTGAACATGGTGGCCAAACTGCAACTTGCACACAAGTCCAAAAACAAAACACCACTTGGGTTCAGATTGAAAGAGTTGTTCCTCCCAATCACGCCCTTTGCCCATGTGAGCACTGAAGTCCCCAGCAGGACAATGGAGTCTGCCTTGATTTGGTACCCGATACACATGGCACTGGACCCTTCCTGCTCCTCCTGCAGGTGGTGGGTGGAAGTTTTATCATGAAAGGTCTTCTGAACTCTCTGTCTCATCCTTAACCTTCAACCAATTTACAGGGAACCTGGATCATTTGGGCACTTAAACTCCACCAACACTGCAAGGAGGAGACTAACAGAATGACTTTGAGTTTCAGTTCAGCTGAATGATTCCGATCAATGGGTTTTTTGCCTGATCAAAAGCACTTTCAAAACCATGAAAATATCTTAAAATTCAAGCATTTTCACCCACATAAAACCCTGACTTAATGACCTGTGTTTGAAATTTGCATTAGTGCTACACATAACTGTTAAACCGCTAAAACTTCGACTGAAACTGTACATTCGGATCAAGCATTACCCAGGTTATGGAGGCTCTCGGTGCACAAGGAATCATTCCTCAGAGCTTCTTTGTAGAACTCTGCAGCCTTTTCATAGTCCTGTTTGACAAACACTGCGTTTCCCTTGTTGGTGAGAGCTCCAGGGTTGTAATGGTCAGCATTCATGGCGAGGTCAGCGTATTTGTCAGCCTGGTCGTAGTCCTTTTCCTGCAAGAAATTAAACGTCAGAGGAGAAATAAGCGCTTACTCAGTTATCCCTCAAAGAACATCCAGATTTTGGTACAGTGCATATGGTTAGTAATTAAAACAGTTTTTACCTGGAAGTAAATAAAAGACAGATTAGTGGCTGCAGCACTTTTCACTCTGCAGTCCTTCTTCTCAAAGGTCTTCAGTATTTCCACCGCCTGACACACATCAGAATATTGTCAGGAAAATACTTTTATACATGCCATCCAGCTGAGTGGCAGGAGGTGTTCTGCACAATGTTTTCCTAACAGCTCCGTGGATTTTAAACCACTAACTGCCTCTCGCACTTCTCCTGACAATGACATCCTTTTAAAACAGCATGCTTCCATAGCATCCACATCAAAGAAACGATCCAAACATGATCATGGAAACATACCTCGACCTTAGGCATGCACATGGGAGTGAATGAGGCAAAAGAGAAAAAGGAGGAGGGGCAATGAGAAGGGAAAAGTTGAGTTTAGTGTTGATCTGATGGAGAAGTTACAAATACAGAACCTTGTGAAAGTACTCATACTACCAGTTAGTCATGTTACAACCACAAACTTAAAGGTATTTTATGTGATAGACCAACAAAGTAGTGCACCACTGTGAAGTGGAGGGACACGTATACTTGGTGTTCAAGGTTTTATACAAATCTGAAAAGTGTGGTGTGCATATGTAGGTGGCGATCCCTACATCACCGACGCATGACCTTTTAGTCCCACAACAAGAGACTGGGATTTACAACGAACCAATAGGAGCACACCCAGAGTGAGCTGAGCCCAAAACGCTTTGCGTGTTGTCCAAAAAGTTCTATTTTAGTCTCATCTAACCACAGCACCTTTTTCCACATGTCTCCTGTGTTCCCATCATGACTTGTGGCAAACTGAAAACACGACTCCTTATTTCTTTCTTCTTGTCGCTCTTCCATAAAAGTCAAGATTTCTGAGTGTGAAACCAATTGTTGTCCCGTTGCATTGGATTGTAAAGGAGCCTGAATACAGTTGCACTTCACACTTTTAGGATTCTTATTTGTAAAAAAATAAAATCTTCAACACCAAGTTTCCTTCCACTTCACAATTCACTACTTTGTGTTGGTCGATCACATAAAATAAAATACATTTCGGTTTTAACATAACAAACATCCAAGGGGGATAAATACTTTCACAAGGCACTGTAATCAATGATGAAATCCAATCAAATAAAACTACAATGTTTTAAAAGATGGGACACAGAAACTCTTTATAAAGGACACTAAACATGTTTGTGTTCAAAGTAAAAAAAAAAAACGCCAAAAAAATCTGGTTCAGGACTCAGAATATTATTGAAAAGTTCATCTATGTTCAATTTAAAATGTGACAGTCATGTGTGTGTAATAAATCTATGTATCAGCTCTATATTATGAGTGGAAGTACTGACACGGAGTAACTTTTAAATAACATTCTAATATTTGAGATATTACTAGAAGTTTTTCCCATGATGCAGCAGCACAGACACTCACCTGGCTGTAGTCCCTCTGTTTGAGGTATGTCATGGCTTTGTGGAACTCCAGATCATTGGCAAGCTCCACATACTGAGAACTCTTCACCATGTCAACACACCTAGATAAAGAAAACAGGGCACTGTGGAGGTTGTAGAACAACTCGTACATATTTTAATTTAAAGACAACGTATCTGCAGCTAAGGATAAGATTAAATATGTGGGTCAGGTCAGAACTGTAGGAAAAGAGAAGGAGTGTACGCTAGGGATGGGTCCGATCCAGGATCGGGATCGGTTTCTGATCCCAACTTAATTCACGGATCGGAAATTACCATTCCAGAGCCGTCTGCTGAAATGACTACAGAAGTGATCCCGGGATAGGTGACGTGTCTGTGCCCCAGAGACACAGATGGAGATGACACGCCTCCTTTCAGGACACCTGCTGCAGTTTGCAGGTAGCACTGAACTTTTGAACATGTCCACGGTGTGGAAATATTTAACGGTCGAAACGCCGCATAGCAAGACGGCAACGTGCAATGTTTGCAAAGCTGCTGTTCCGAAACAAGGAAACTCGGTTCACCGACCTGCAACGTAATCCCAGCCATCACCGTTTTAAAACTCCTGCTAGCCGAGGAGAACAGTACTGACCGCGGCATAAAAACAATGAAAAACACGCTCCTCCAAGCTGTCAGCAGGAGATTTAGCAGCATCAAAAGTGAATCCCTCTCTGGACGCTCGGTACAGGAACTCTGGTAAATAAACCCAGAAGTAGCTTATTTAATGCTATTATATTGTTCTACTCTCTTAAAAACAACTCCACTGTTGTAATTCTTGGTGCTTTATTACTAAACAGACCTGTTGGTCAAAGTCAGACCTAAACAAAGCAAAACTGGTCAAAATAAACCAGAAAATCACTTCACTTCCTCCTCTCTCCTCTGGAGTGATGTGACGTTCATGAACGAGTTTAATCTTTTGAACAGCTCTTCACAGTGAACGAGGAGAACCCAGTCCTTGTAAACAATGGTTCATTTTTTTGTATTAACTGTGACGTTTGAGGCCAGGAGGCAATATTCAGTTAGACCAAGTTACTGGCTGAAACAGAACAACTCTATTTAAAACATTAATGAGCAGAGCAACATGAACCCATCAGTTCTATCTGGGAAGCTAATTAGCAATGCACATGTAGGTGTCGCAATAAAGAGTGTCCCCAAACATAGTTCCACATGACATTTCTTTTTCAAAAGATTGCAAAAAAACCCATTAAAGAGCCAGTTTTGTGAACGGCTCTTTGAGGTGAACGGCTCCTTTCAAAGAGCCATAAATCCCATCACTAGTGGGTATGCATGCAGGACAGGTCTGCTTGCAGCAGCATTAGATACATTTTAGATATTATAGCAAACAGAGCTCTAGTATCAGTATCAGCAGATATCCAAATTCATGTATCGGGATCGGAAGTGATAAAATGTGGATCGGTGCATCCCTAGTGTACGCATGGCCAGAGGAGGTCACACTTGTATTTGATGATGCAGACGAGCCAGTCATGCACATCAGAAAGCCAAACTATTGCCTTAAATCGACTGAAGTCGTTTTTTTTAATGCATGTAAAGTAAACACGTTAATCTGGCTGAAGATAAACTGGATCTAATTGAGCTGAAGAACCCGGATAATGCAGTTGTAGCTTGGGTTCATCTGCTTGTAAACAGCTCAGTCGAGCTGAGACCAGCTGGGCGCTCGTCTTCTGAGATCGCACCAAGTAAAAAGAGCAAAAGAAAAATGTACAACAGACACAAACCAGTCAAATCCACTAGCAAACGAGGTCTCAATAGCAGGAGCGATGAGCTTGGCTGCAGTCATAATGCTCTTCTCAGCCTGGACTTTCCTATTAAAACAGGAAAAATGAAAAACTAACGGGAACAATGTAAAGTGAAGTCACACTGTGTGTCCTTTCTCTTACCGTTCTTTTTCCATTTGGTGAAGCCTGTCGTTCTTAATGGCTTCCATCACCATGTTAGAGCTGGTGTCATCCTGACAGATCAAAAAGGGAAAAATATTAAGATTATCTGGTGATGAACACAGCAAAACTAGGACTGATGATAGAATGGGTTACATGTTTACCACCTGAAGTAAAAAGTCACTCCGAGTCTAGTAAGTCCACATAAAATTCATTACTCTTAACTCACGTTTGGTGGGATGTACTTGTCCTCATCGATGTGCAGAGGAACAGTGATGAGGTTCTGAAAGGCCATCTTCATCTTCTCCTTGTCTCCAACAGCGTAGTAACACAGGAGGAGGTTGAAGCCCGATTTAATGTTGGGACTCTCACTCATGATGTGTTCGTAGGACGCGATGGCATCTGAATACTGGCCCAGCTGAACAAAGACGACGCCAATATTCTGCATGATCTTGACCCTCAAGTCCTTGTGAGCGTTGGTGACCTGATCCAAAGCCATACGGTAGAACTTTATCGCTTTAGGGTAGTTCTTCTGTTTGAAGTAGATGTTGCCCATGTTGACTCTCAGCCGGCCTGGAAGACATGAACAAAAAGGACTTGAACCACCTCTACAAATGTTATGAAACAGCTGATTTAGTTTGCTTTAACGGAACTTATACACGCATTAATGAAACAATCTCATGCTAAACTGTAAAGGTTCAAAAACAGGTCATATAGAGCGCCAAAGCACTGGTTCCAGTTCGTAGAGACTCCATCCACGTTGAGTGATGTCATCAGTGAGTATGGTCCATACTGCAGATAAATAACCGATTTCAAAATGACTGAAATATTCATTTAAGAACCAAACAGGCCGAGTTCCAACAGCTGGAGAACAAAACAGCTGTTAATAAAGAACCAGATCTTTGCTACCTGATTATCTGTTTTTTGTGTTTGAGAAAACTTAAAAGTTCTGTCTTGGTGCTACGATGTGAAACCAGAATAACGGTGAGGTTAAACAAATCAGGATCTGTACCGAACACAGGGCGTAGGGCAGCTCGGATAGGGAAAAATATCTATTTGGTTAACACTGAAATTATAATATTTAACTATTAGTTAGGAGAAAAGAATGTATTTAGTTTAGTGTTGTGTAATGAACCCAAATGCGTTACTACCTCTGAACTTTGACCTCTAGATCATCACAAATAATAACCATCTTTTTTCCCAATAACTTGGAATAAAATGACTCTTATTATGTTTTAACCTGAATCAACATTCCTCCAGGGTCACGGTCGTATCGGAAGAATCCACCGGACTCTAATAATAATAATAATAATAAAGACTCTTGGTGTCTCTTCCTAAAATGACACTTTAATCTGTTACAGAAATGTCTTAAATGATTAATGCATTTTCTTCCAGCATTAATGAATGTTGATCTGCTTCAGTATTATTTCACATACATACTGCTAAAAGGTTATGACAACCACGTCACTCATTACTACAACCAATAAGAGTTAGCGGTCTGAGTCACGTGACATTAATAAATCCTCATTGGCCCACGTCCCTTTTAGACTCCCTTTAACTTCCAACCCCGGAAGCTAGAGAGTCAGTTTAATGAGAACAAGCTGAACAAGCTAAGAGAAAGGAGAGCGGTTCTGGTCTGACGCTGACCAGACCTCTGCTCTCAGCTGTTAACCCTACACAGCTGACGCTAGTTGCCGGCTCCCCCTGAGACGGTCCATCAGCCCGTCTGAGCCGATGAAACCGGTTTCCCTCTGAGGTCAGACACCTTCAGTCTGACGCTCTGTTATTGGAAGGCCAGGCCTAGATGCTCCCTGCTAGAGATGGGTTATCTCAACTCGTATCCACGGACGACACCTGTGGCCTCCGGCGGTCCTCGACCCCCGCAGCCGTCTGATCCTGACCGAGGGGGAAAACCTCACCTCCGCGCGTCTCATCCGACCCCCAACAGTGACGATCCAGGGAACGCAGATAAGTAACCACGACTCTGGTAAAGCTTAAAGGCCTCTTGATAAAAGCTAACAACATTAGCTCACTCAAACTAGTTACTAATTCCATCCGTAACTAGTACCCCTTAATTAGAATCCTTAATCTAAATTAAGTAAATCCCTAGTCTCCTAAAACCTCATGAGACTCAGATTGCTAAAACTTATTTAAGATTCAATTCAGAACACCTTACCATTGTGAATGACTTAATGCTGACTATCTGCTAACTACCTCTTTCTTATCTGTGATATCTGTCTTATGTGTTTCTTAATAAAATTAATGAAGTCTAATATCTAGTCTCAGATTTCTATTGTCAATATTAAATGCATAATCTACTCACTGTGACATCAGAATCGAACCTAGATATCCCTGTAAACACTAAAAGGGTGATAGTATCGTAGATTTTTCTCCGTGTAAAACTTACAAAACCTAGTAGTGAACTTACAGAAGTATGTGCCAATTATAAACCATATAAACACAGTTTATAACGCTACAGTTGAGACTCAATTAAAAAAATTAATCGAATTAGAGGTGTTGTGATTAATTAATCGAAATTATTGTATTTTAAGCTAACAAGGAAATTTGCCCCCAAAAGCAAATTAAAAATATATAATTTTAGTGGAGGACAGAATCAAATAATAGACCTGAACTTTAATATTATAAACTCAAGCTCTTTTCATTTCTGGAAAAAATGCATTTAAATTACATTTCAGTTCAAAACAGTAGAAGAACAAATAAATATCCCTGACTAAAACTGGACAGACCTAAAAGTACAGAACTTTATTATTTTACTTATTCATTTTAGGTACATTTTCAGAAGGGTATTGTTTTTAAATAATAATAATAAAAGATTTCCTCTGTGTGGAAGCACCCTGAGTGGCTCTACTTTGCCCCAGTCTGGTTTGTTCCTTTGTTTTCGCAGGACTGTGTCAAACTGACCCACTGTCTTGAGACACTCCTGCTTCGTTTCCATTCCGGGTCCAGGACAGGTCATGTCCTTATTTTGTCTCATTGTAAAACCGAACTGGACGAGGTGGGAATAAATCTGAAGGGTAGACCGTCTAATTTCACAGCCACAGAAGAACAAAACTTAACGGGTGGATAGGCTGGATCCTCTGAAGGATGCAGCCTCTGCTGCGTCGAGCTCTGACAAGTGTTCCGCTTTGCGTCATATGCTAGCTGTGATTAATTGTGGTCATTTTTTTAACACGTTATTTTGTAATTAATCAAAATTAACGCGTTAAGTCCCACCCCTAATTTAATTCTTTTTCAAACAAAAAAAACACACTGAATGCTGAGGGAGCTCTTCAAAATAAGAGCATCAGCACTAGATTGTTTATTATGATCTGTGTTCACTTTATCAAAGTTTCCATCCTTTTTTG